>JAASFN010000150.1:0-34477 GCA_023333795.1 Globisporangium rhizosaccharum
AAATGAACAGTTACAATTTGGAGCACTCAAACCAAGTGTCTTGTTTTGCTTCCGTCGTTACGACTGGAATCCTTGCGGAAGGTGTTCACACACGCTTCCTCACAACTGTGCTGCGTAACTCGGACACGTCCGGTTACAACTGGTAGCACTTGTAGTCAATCTACGACCTGGTGGTAGTGCATCACCTGAATCGCTTCCTCAAGGATTCGCGATGGAGTCTCTCGACCCATCCATGTTCCTGCACCTCTCGGCTGAACACCGGAGTGTTGTAGCGAACCTCGCAGAGGCGCTTGGTGAACAAGCCGCCATGGAATTGCTTGCTTCCTCGCCTGAGCAACAACTTGCCAGGCTTGAGATGTTCGTCACACGGGTTCGGCTTGCTCGGAGATCGGTGATCGCGGATTTCGAGCGGCACACAAAGATCTGCAGACGAGTTCCTTGCCGACTCGCTTTCGACTGCAGTAGGGGCGCGGAGACGATCTGGCCAACGCTTCGCGCGGGTTGAACAGCCGGGATCGCCGTGTGTTCTCCAATGCCAATGCTGCCTATCAATGATCCTACGTCGGTCGATCAATCGGTTCTTCGGAGCTTTCAATTCCGGACTTGCGCGTCGTAGGTGCTGGGCGTGAGGTAAGAACGGGCCTTGGACGGCGGGTCACTCACGATCCCCTATCGAAGGGATCGAGACGTGTGGTGGACAAGGAGAATTCCGGACTGAATTACTTTGCTATCTTGCGCATGGCACTTGTACGTCGATGTAGACACCATGCGACTCGTTCTGCATCACTTGACACCATCAGGATCGCTGTCTTCGCACTCGATCTCCGATCAGCACTCTCGCTTGACGATCTGCTTCACCGAGTACGATGGATCGTGGTCGTCGTCATGAACACGGCACTTCTACACTGCTCGCGGCACGTTACAACTCGATCAGCACTTGTGGGCATCGATTCTCGCCGTCAGGATTGCTGCTCGCGTGCTCGATCTTCGACTCGCGCTAAGAGCTGCGATTTGCTGCTGCCAGCGGCGTTCGGGAGCGTTGTCGTCACCCTTGAGCAGTTGTGCGGTGTCATGGGTGCTATCGGAACCGTTGTCACTGCTCCAGATCGCGGCTCAATCTGTTATGATGGTCGTGGGCGATCGCCTTCAGCTTCAAACGTGCACGCAGGTCGCGGGAGGAGTTTGATCGTACCGCCGAGTCGCGCACAGTCCCGTATAGTGACGGCGGCGCGTGTGCTACTGTCTGGATCGCGTGTGTGGGACGAGTCGTCGATGAGCCGGTTGGTCGAGCGTGAAGAAATCGAAGACCTGCCCAAGCCGATGCCGAAATTTCTCGAAGCCGTTCTACCACACGAGTGTAGCCATCTCTAGAGATGCAAATGTGACTAGTGTTGCTGTGCGTTGTGGACCACGCAATATTCGTCCTTTTGAATGGTAACTCGATTGACCAATGTGAGTTTTGATTGATATAACGAGCTGTTACACTTACTTCAGTGTAACAGCCCGTTACATCAATCACTTGGGGTCTGCGGTTCACCCGCGTTTCAAACACAAGATAAGTAAATAGTGGTAACGTACATTAATGTTGGCGAGGTTATCTATTGTGTACTTTTGCGGTTTTATCCGTGTCTACGGGTGTAATATTTACAAACTCCCGTATCATTAACCGTGCCAGCGACTCGAATGTCACGACAAGTGGTCGTGAAGATGTCTGATCGCGAGAAGAGTGAACGAGCACTGCTGCTTGGCACGAAGCCCAGGCATGAACACTAACTGCTTTCCTATGATGCGAATACATCATAGGAGTAGTCGCATCATAGGAAAGCGGTTAGTGACTAGATTGCAGTTTTACGCAGCACAAAACCCGATACCGGGTTAAAGCGTTTACGAAACACGAGTTTTCGAAACTCTTCAAATAGCCACGGTACAGCTAGGTTTAGGGCAGGGACAAGTTTCAAAGCAATTTATACTATTTATAGTATAAATTGCTTTGAAACTTGTCCCTGCCCTAAACCTAGCTATGCTATTTGTAGCTCAAATAGTTACATCCGTGTTTAGACGCCATTATTGTTGTGCACCAACCATTTTTCGGTGCATATCTCTGAAACAATTGAGCCAGATTTGTTTTATCGCATCCAGATCTAGATCAGGGCGCAAGGCGACATATACTTTATAATAAGTATAACTAAGTATGTGTCGCCCAGGTTACGTTGAGTTATGAAGTATGTGCCTCCTACTGCGCATCGAGCGTCGTCTGCATCCTATTGTCGACAGACAACAGGAGCGTCTTCGGCTCCCTCACTCACTATCGCCATCGCCATGCTCTATCTTGCTCTCACTTCCCCTTTCTTTCTCTTGCTCTCACTATCGCTATCGCTTGCTACAGCCACGGCGCCCAGCCTGGGAAGAGGTTGCACAGGTTGTGCGGGTCCTGCGCCGCGCTGATGAGCTGCTTCACCTGTCCTTCGATGCTCAATGCGTTCCCATTCGGGTCTTCATATCCGTCGAGCTTTTGCTTGACGCGCAGGAGCGCGCGCGCCGCTGCGTCGTTGTTGCTGCTCGCGCTCGTGTCGCCCGTCACAGTCGTCGTCGTGTGCGTCGCGTCGTTTGTCGAGCTGTCGCTGGACGCAACGACGCTATGGTGGCTCATGTGGCTCGTGTTGCTCGCATGCGGCAGTCGCCGTCCTAGGACACCAGCGTCAGTGCCACCAGCACCACCACGCTCTTCTTGGATCTTGAGCGCTTTGAGCGGCGAGAGCGTCCAGCGATAGAGCGGGTCGTGCACAAAGACCTCGAGGATCGTCACGACCGACGCGCGCTTCTTGCGCAGGAGCTGCAGCGTCGCTTCGCAGCAGCGCGTGAACACGCCGTCGACGCCCGCGACGCCCATGCCGTCGACCATGTCGCGCGTGAGCCGGAACGGCACGGTCTCGGGCGTGAACAGCGCCATGCCTTGGTCAAAGACCACGCCAAAGTCAATGTGCACGAGCTCCGCCGTCTCTTCGTGCACGAGGATGTTCTGCGCGTGGCGGTCGCCAATGCCGAGGATGTACCCGACGATGGACGTCACAGCAGCGCTCTGGACGTACGCGAGGCGGCGGTGGTACCACATCGCCGGGTCTGGGAACTTCTCGAGGAAGAAGTGGTGGAACACGGGCGTGAAGTGCGCTTCGATCTCGCGGTACGCCGCGCGCTTGTCCGTGGCGTTCTTGAGCTTCGTGCGGCAGTCCACGTGCCTCCACTCATGCGGGTGGTACCGCTCGTGCGCCGACAGTCGCTTCGCAGTGCGACCGACGAGGTACGAGCCCCACGGCACGGTGCTGTCGACCCACTCGAGCACGCCGGCGATGGGCGAGAGCGGCACGACTTTGTACGTCCGGAGGCGCAAGTGGCGCGCGCGCGTGGCTTTGTCGTGCTGGAGAAAGTGGTTCACGGTCTCGAACGCCTGCTCAATCACGAGGTCCTGCCGCGTGTCGTCTTTGCCTTTCACGAGCTGCTTGAAGCGCCGGCCGTTCGAGCCGTAGCAGTAGATGATCTTCGGCCTGTGGATCCCGCTGTCTGTAATCGAGAACATCGGCTCGAACGACAGCACGCGCACGACGCTCGAGTAGTCCATGTCGGCGCGCGGTGCGACGTGGCACGTGAGCACCGCGGGCATGACTGTGCGGTTCGCGCTCCCGCGGCGCGTGCGGTCGCGGAGGCACTGGTCAAAGCTGATCGCTTGGTGGCTGCTGCTACTGCCATTCGACGCGTGGAGCCCGACGATCGGGACATTGGACAGCGCGATCTTCTTGCCTTTGTTGTGGTAGTCGCGCGTGTCAAAGAGCGCCAGCTGGATGTACGCAGTCGAGAGGATGTCGAGCGATTCGAGCAGCTCGCGCTGCTTCGTCGTCCGGAGCTCGTCCACGTACGTCTTGGCTTCGTCCGACTTGGCGTCGCCGACGTTCGCGCGGAACTCGAGCGCGCCTTTGCCCTCGACGTCGCCGTTGTTCTTGAGCGCGATGAGCTGCACGAGCGCGTGGTGCGGGTGCTGGAGACAGAGCTTGAGCACGAGCTTCCGGAGCACTTGCTGGAAGCTGCGACGCGCGCTCTGGTGTGACCCAGACGACGTACTTGAGCTCCCAATGCGCGACATGATCTGGTACGACAGCGGCACGAACTTGTAGGACGGCACGGCGTCAATGACGTCGTCGATCGCCGCGTTCGTCTCGCTCGTGCGCTGGTTGCTGAACCAGAGCGAGAGGAGGCGGAAGACGACTGCGAGCTCAGCGTTTGGTGACAGCGCCAACCCTTTGCCGTAGCTCCGCAATGCGCCCGTGAGGAACTGCGCGACCGAGTCTTCGACTTTAGCGCGCTCTTCGTTGTCAAACATCACCTCTTTCTTCAACGCGTGGATGTGCGCGCGGTTCGCCAAGCGCTTGTCCTCTGGCATTGCATTGCACTCGTCGAGCTCTCGGTGCCGCGCTTCCGCGACGCGCTTGCCTGCGAGCCACTCGCGCGACGTCACGCGCGTGTGCACTTGATGGTACATGTCTGCCATGTAGTCTGCGAGCGCCAAGTGCGCCTTTGCCGCGTCGCGCACGCGCTGAGCGATCACATGCGTGTCCATGGCGTCGACCAAGTCGGTCGCGCGCTGGAAGTACGCTTCGAGGATCACTTGCGAATTCTCGGAGCGCTGCGACGCGATCCACTTGCCCGTGACAGTCAAGACTGCGACGTGCAAGAGCTCGAGGCTCGCACGATCGACTGTAGTGCTCGCGTGCAGATCACCTGCTACGAGTGTCTGCTCGAGCTCCGAGCACAGGAGCTTCGCGGTCCAGATCGCACTGCGCGTCTCGCGCTGTGTCCACAGGAGCTTCGCGCGCTCCATCTTCCACTTCATGCTCTCGAGCGTCGCCAAGTGCCCTTGACAATCGAGCGACTCGAGCTTCGCGAGTGCGCTGTATGCGACTGCGACTCGGTTGGCCTTGCGACTGAACGCTGCGTGCGCGAGGTGCATGCGTGCGAGCAGTGCGTGCGTCTGCGGTGCGTCCGTGAGCGTCACGAGCACTTGCTGGAGCGCCACGAGACTGTCGATCGCGTCAAAGTCGTGGGCGATGCGCGCGTAGCGACGTTGCCACTGCGCACACAGCGCTGTGACGCTCGTCGAGTCGTCGTCTGCGATACGAGGCAACGCTATCGTTGGTGCCTTCGGTGCCTCTGACTCAACTGCGTCGCTACTGCGTGCGCTCGCAGGCAAGACGACCGCGCGCGCCGCTTCTTCAATGTCGCGGATCGACTCGAGCCAGAGCAGCGCCGTGTACGTGTCGCGCGTGCTCTCCAAGCCACGGAGACTCAGCTGCATGGACGTGAGGATCGCGCCTTTTGACGTCCGGAGCAACGCAGCGAGGTGGTCGCTGTCGCGATGCGCCAGTGCTTTGAGTGACTGGAACAGCACTTTTTGGTGGCAGTACGGCACAGCGTCGAGGCGCTCGTGCGACACGGACGACAGTGTTGTCCCTGGCGTGCCCCACTGCAAGTTCTTCCACGCGAGCTCGTACTTGTGCTCGTCGAGCTGCACAGAGGCGTTTGCGTGTGGCGGCAGCGACGCCAAGTAGCCCTGCAAGAGGTGCTGGAAGCCCAAGTGCCGCAACGAGCGGAACATGCCTTCCAAGAGCTGCGTCTTGTGGCTACTCGAACGGCTCTGTGATGCTTGCACTTGCAACGACACGTCGTAGATCGGCAATGCTTTCAAGTAGCTCCCCTCTTGGTTGTACGTGACGAGCTGCGACGCGAGCGTGCGGCCGTCGTTGATGCCGTAGATCTCGTCGACGTTGTTGTCAAAGCTGTAGGCGCGCACTAAGATCCGGCGCGCGTACTCGTCCAAGTCGGTCGTCTGCGCACGCGTTGCTGTTGTTGTTGTGGACGACGACGTTGCGAGCGACGGGATCGAGCCGCCATGCGTCTCTTCGAGCCACATCTCGACGTACTGCATCGCCGAGTACGGCATCTTGACGCGAATCGCTGCGAGCGCAACGTCGAGCAGGTCGACGTTGATCCCACAGCCGTACGCGCGTTGGTTCAGTCGCTGCTGCTGCTGCGACGATGCGCTTGTACGGCTCGTTGGTGTACTGGAGCGCTTGTCGCTGCTCTCACTCGCAGCACTTGCGCTTGCGAGGGCCTTGCCGTTCGACTCGACAAACGCCGCTTTCTCGATCTCGCGCAAGAACGTCACGCTATGGACAAGGAGCTGGACGATCTCCAGCGGCTCAGCGCTCGACTCTGAGTCGTCCTGGGCGTCAGTCTCAACACTGTCGAGCGCACTGTCTGAGCTCGATCGCGCTGCGTGCTTGAGGATGTCGCGGACGCCAGTCTCAACGACAATGGCGGCAGGACTGGTGCTGCTGCTGCTAGCGTTGCTGTCGCTGTCGCTGTCGCCGTCTTCAGTCGAGACAACCGGCTGCAGGACGCTCCGGAGCACGTACGGAAACAGAAAGACCGCCATCTCAGTACGCACAGCGACGAGCGCTGCGCATGCGCGCAGCACTGGGTCCTTCGCTTGCGTTGCGAGGTACGATGTGATGGACCGGACCCACGTGTCGTAGCCGAGCGAACTGCCAGAACGCCACAGTTGCGCGTGCTGCTGCTGCGTCGTGATGGCGCTGCTACTGCCAGTACGTCGCGCGCCGCTGAACAGCGTTGACGACGACCAGTTTGCTGGCGGCGACGAGACAAACGGCGAGAGGAACTCGCGCAAGTCGCTGTCTTTGCACTTGGTGAGCGCATTGTCGCCTTCGCTCAGGCTCAGCACGCGCTTGAGCGCAACGACAGCTTGCTCAACGGTCTCGGGTGCGAGCGCGCGGTCATCAAAGAGCAACGACGTCAAGTACACGAGCACGCGTTCGTACATGGTCGCGAGGAAGCTCGTCTTCGTCTCACGCAGCGCGCCACGCTGGAACTGTTCGTGGTAGAGTCGTGAGAGCGACGCTGCGTCGGCGCCAGGACTGAGGTCGATCGTGTGCGGATCGAGCGCACCGACAGCGCTGAGCGCATTCGCGAGTGCTACGAGCACGTCGCTCTCTTGGTCGCGACTGCTGCTCGTGTGCTCACGCGCGCTTAGGTAGAACAGCGTCTTTGTGAGCGTCCCGATCACGTGAGCAGCTCGCTCGCGCTGCTCAGTGTCGTCAAGAGCGTCGTCGAGCGCGCTCACGCTCGCTTCGACAGTCGCGAGCCGGAGCAACGACGTTGATAGCGGCTGTGTGGACGACGCACTGTGTGCGCTCGGTCTACCGTGTCTTCTGGTGGCTACAGACCCAGACGATCCAGAGGAGGACTGGATGAGCCGCGACTGGTGGTAGAACTTGCCGCCAACGTCCTGTGCGCGCTTGACAAACACGTCGATCTGGCGACTCGCGCGTCGTGCACTCGCTGCGCCAGCACTCAACACTGCGCTTGTCTTCTTCATACTACTGCTAGTGCCGTCGTCGGACGCAGCGACGTCGCGACTGCCAGCGATGAGCGCACTGAGTTTGTCGAGACTCGACGACACGCCAACGGGCACGGCGTCAATGTCAAGGATGCTCTTGCCGAGGCCGTTCGCCATGTTGTTGCAGACGCCAAAGACGACCCACTCGAGGTGTCCTTTGTCGTCTTCTTCCAGCAGAAGCGGCGCAGTCGAGTCGCCATTGAACTCAGGACGACTGCGCGCCAAGATGTCGGCGATCTCGTGGACGACAAAGCTCACGTACTTGCCAAAGAGGTCGGGCGTCTCCATGAACTGCGCACACGACTGGCGCACACAGAGCGTCAAGCGCCGCGCAATCGCTTTCCCATGTCCTGCGAGCTGCTTGATCGCACTGAACGCGATGCGTAAGACGAGCTGCTGGAGCACAAAGTTCGACGTCAATGCGCTCGCGACTTCGTTCACAAACAGGTCAAAGCAGTGCACCGCGCGCGCTGCGAGCGCTGCGGACCGCTCTGTTGCTAAGAGCAGGACGTCAAACTCACACAGGAGCTCGCCCACGTGCATGCGCGTCCAGTCAAAGCCCGAGTACTTGAGCTTCACGTGCGCGATCGCATCGAGCCAGAGCGACGCGTCGCTCGGCTCGTCGCTCACGCGCGCGAGATCCCAGACTGTGAACCGCGCGATCTTGCACACGACGTGGCCAAGGTGCGCGATCGAGAGCGCACTGGTCGCCGCTTTTGCTTCCGCGACGGCCAACATGCGACTCGCAATGTCCTGGAGCGAGGCATCGCGCGACGCTTGGAGCACAAAAGAGAGCGCAAAGAGATCTGTCGTGAGCTGCTCGTTCACTGCCATTTCGATGCGGCGAGCACGCTCCTCCTTCTCGTCGTCGCCCTCATCAATTGTCTGAGACGCCGTCTGCGTGAGCACCGCTACAAGCTCGTGCAAGAACGGGAACGCGTCCGGCGCGGTCGTCTCATCGAGCGCGTCGTAGAGCACGCCAACCGGCAAGAGGATGTCGACTTTGTCCGCAAACACGGCGGCGACGGACGGCGTTAACCGGCGGCTGCTACTGTCTGTCGTCGCGCCAGTGAAGAGCGCCATTGGAAACTGCTCGAGCAGCTCAAAGGCACGTGCTCGACTCGGACCCGAGCGCTCGTGCAGCTGGTCGCCCTCATCGTCACTGCTGCTGCTGCTGTGCATGCGAATCGCAATGAACTGCGACCAGACGTAGCAAAAGTGGTCATCGAGCAAGCGGTGCGGCGTCGGGTACGCAAACGCCGTAGCGATCGCACAGAGCCACGAGTGGAGGAACGTCGACGCGCGACTCGCGTACAATGGCGTGCCGCTCGATGCGAGGCGGAGGAAGACAACGAGGACGTCGGGCACGACTGCTTCGCTCGAGCACGCGCTCACGTACAACGCGAGTGCGACGGTCGCACAGATCTCAATCGAGCCCGTCTCTCTAGCGCCTTTGCCATCCCGTAGCACTGGTGAAGGGAGCGCTTGGCTCTCGTCGCTCTCGCTTGGCGCACAGGTCGCTGGTAAGATCGGCCGCAAGTAGTGGTACAGGTCCTTAAAGAGCTGCGAACCGCCGTCTGGGTACATGTGGAAGAGCGAGTGGATGCCGCGCACTGCTGCAGAGCGCACGCGCCAGTCGTCATCAAGCATTCGCGCCATGACCGTGTCGACAAAGCCGCCAAACGCATCGAGGTCGAGGCGAAAGTAGACTTCGAGGCACTCGAGCTCGGCTTTGCGCAGGACGTGGAGCGTCGTCGAGGCACGTGGGTCTCGAGTCGCAGCTGTCGCAGCGAGGAACGTCTGCGTGTACTGCATGAGCGCGTCAGGGATGTCGTCATTGTGCTCGAGCTTCCGGCGCTCGTGCATGCGACCTGCGAGCTTGAGGACTGCGAAGACCTGGGACTGAAAGAGCGCGAGGCGGACGCTCGCATTCGACTGGCGACTGCTGCCATGCGACATCTCCTCTGCTGCGTAGTCAAGGAGCTTGAGCAGCAAGTCGAGGCTGTCGGTCCCAGCGACACCGCAGAGCAGCGTCGCGAGCGCGAGGACAAAGTCGGGCGGGAACTGCACGTCCTGTGCGACGTTGTTGATCGTCTTGAGTCCGCTCTCTTTCTTCAGCAGCAGCAGCACGCGGAAGCACCAGAGACTGATCGTCTTGACCACGCGCGTGCGTGGCTGCGTCACGGTCGAGCGGTCATGCGCAGCGCTAGCGAATCATGCGCACGACAGTGTGAGGATAAGAGCGACAGATGTCCAAGTAGAGCGACCTCATACAGAGTTAGCGAGACGCACCTGTCGTCGAGTGCGTCGCGAAAGAGCAGCTCGCTGTGCGCCGGCGGCATGGACATGTGCGTCTGGCTGCTGCTTGTCGACACAGCCCAGTCCGTGCTGCTGCTCGATCCAATGAAAGCACTTGTGCCTCCAGACTGTGACGCAGAAGACGCACTCGTGTTGGCGCCAGTGGCTAAGAGTGTCAAGCCTGCTTCAATAGCACTGGCGATTTTGCGGATCGACTGACGGAGCTCAGGTGGGAAGCGCAAGTCCATTGGCTCTGCGCACGGATGCGCACACGTCGCGAGCGTGCGCTTGCCTTGAAGAATGAACACGAGCGAGTGGAACCGCGTGAGAATCTCGACTGCACACGTCGCAGTGGTGGCGTCCGACTGCGCAGCCGCAAAGCCACTGGTTGTCACGTGATCTGCCACGAGAGCGAGGACGCGCTCGAGCAAGTTGGCGACGTCGACAGTGTTGCTGGCATCGCCAGAGGCTTCGGTTGGTCGAGGAAGCTCAGTGTACAAACACGCGAGGACGATCCCGATCTAGTGCGTCCAGGACACAGAGCACGGCAGTAGCAGTGTTAGCATTCGGACAACGACACTGGAGCGATGGGCTGTACGCGTCACTCGCCGCATCGACACACGAGCACGTACCTGCATCACACGAGCGAGCGACTGCATGAGCACGCGCGCGTCGGTGCTCATAGAGCGCAGCGTTGCGCTGAAGGTTGTCAAGAGACGCGCAAAGTGCACTGATACAGCGTTGTGCATCGCAATCTGCGTGTCTCTCGCGATCGACGGTGCGTCGTTGAGCGACTGCTGCGTAAGTGGCAGCGCAAAGTCAAACACAGAGGCGCTTGTGCCTGGCAGCAGCGGAGCGAGCAGCGGCATTGGCAGCGCCAGCGGCGCAAACGTCTCATGGTGGCTCGCACTCGTACTCGATGTCGCCTTGGAGTGGTACGGAGACGTGAGCGCCGACTCGCTCAAGTACGTCTCGATCGTCTCAGAGAAGCAGTGCGGACCACTCGCGTCGGCGTCGGACGATTGAAAGAGCGTCGCGAGACCGTCTTCGTGGCACGTAAAGTGGACGCCAAAGCCATCGAGCGTTCTGTTGGTTGGCGATACGCTCTCTGCACGCTGCGCCACGCTATGGAAGAGACTCGAGACGAGGCGACTGCCACTGTAGAACGCATGAGACGTCTTTGATGGCGCCAAGAACGCGAGGAGCGCAGTCGCGTATGCGATGGCTGGGAACGACGACGGTGCTGTCGTCACTTGCATCTCCAAGTGCGTGAACAGAGTCGCGAGGAGCCTCGCGCGCAGCGAGCGTGGCTCACAGTCGTCGCTGTTGCTAGTGTGCAGCGTCTGCTGCGAGAGCACGAGCTCGGAGCTCACGCTGTCGCTGCTGCTCTCGTGCAGTTCAACGCATTGGAGCAGCGCTGTGAGCAATCGCACTGGCGCTGCAGATGCACTCGCGCCACTGCCACTCACAGCTCGAGACGCAGCGATGAACGTCGCTCGAGTGCTCTGAAACACTGGGAGCTGCACGAGCTGCGTCTGCGTTTCGGCCACGAGCCACTGCGGCACGAGCCGAAACGCAATGGCGTTCGTCAAGAGCTGGAGCACAACGTCGCCTGCTGCGTCTTTGTTCAGGACGGCGCTCTCGGTCGCGTCTGCATACGGCAGATCGATGCGCAGGAGCTGGCGATAGACGCGCTGCCAGCGGTCGTCCAAGAGGTCGCTACACGCGTTGGGGTGCTGCACTGCGAGGTGCGAGAGCTGGACCAAGACGCTCAGTGCGACGTACTGCCGCTGGTCGAGCTCTTTCGCTTCGAGGACGTGGCTCAGTGCGTCGACTGCTGTCATGACGTCGCCGATCCGGTTCACGGCGTAGTACGCGCCATGGCGCGTGAGCACCGCGAGCACGAGCAAGAGCCACGCGACGTGCTGCTTCTGGACGCCCGTGCGCTCGCGTCCATCGGGTGGCGCGTCACTGACGACGAGTGTCTCAAGGAGCGACTCCCACGCGAGCGTTGTGCTCATTGGCCGCGCGCGTTTGCTCCCGACTGCTCCTGACATCTCAGTGCTTGCGCTCTCGTGCTCGAGCAGCGCTGCGACGAGGCGGTCGTGGTGGTAGATCACGTCTGCTGCGCACCGGACGTAGCTCGCAATCGGCGGTTCGGCATCAAGTAAGACGCCGACGTTTGCACTCGTCGCACTGCTGCTGCTCGCGCTACTACTGCCAGGACCGAGGACGCCACTGCCAGTGCTGATGCTCCCACTGGCTTTTGCGTTCAGCAGCAGCGACTGGACGTCTTTTGGGCTCAAGAGCATCGCAACGAGCGCTTTGAGCGTCCGGCGGAGCATCGTCGCGTCCAACTGCACGCGGTCGCTCAGGACAATCGCTGGCGACTGGGCAGTGCCGCGTAGCAGAACTTCCGGTGCATGGCGTCCTAGCTGGTCGAGGAACGTCCGAATGAACTCGGTCATGTGGACGCGTGGGCGGAACTTGGTCGCTTTCCAGACGCGCTGGATGTAGTGGAGGATCGGCACGCCGTGCGCGAGCAGCGAAAGCCCTGCAGCAGTCGCTTGCGCCTTCACGAGGTCTGTGACCGCGGCCAAGAGCAGTGGCGCAACGTCGTCGACGCTTTGCGCACTCACAAAGCCGCTGTCACTGCCACTCCCGACGCGACTGAACCAGTCGCTAAAGAACTCGAGCAGCCGTGGGAAGAGGTCCTGGAGGTCGAACGGACAATGCGACAGCAGCTTCTGCACGACGCTCGCTCGCAGCGCTGCGCGACTCGCGAGACCGACCGTATTGCCGTGCTCGAGTGACGCAAGTGCGAGCTCGAGCACGTCCTGCAAGTGCACAGCTGGTACAACGGCGCAGTAGACGCGGAGCGGCACGATCAGTTCGATCGTGCGCCACGCTTCGTCTTCAAGACGCGCTGCGACACTCGCGTCTTCGCACTCGTCGGCTTCGCGGCCAATGACAACGACTGCGAACTCAAAGAGCTGGTGCACGCACTCGCGGCCATTCGGGTCCAAGTGGAGTACTGGGTCGTCGAGTGCATGGAGCGACGCGAACTCGTTGCGCAAGTACGCCCAGTACTCGAGCCGTGGCGCATTGTTCTTGAGCCGCCGCTTCTTGCCAGCTGGTGATGAGGACGCCAGGGCGCCGCGTTTGCGCGAACGAGCGCTCGTGCTCGTGCTCGGACCGTTCAAGTACGCCTGCGCATCGGTCTTGACAACATGGAGCAGATTCGAGAGGAGCAGTCCCCATGCGCGCCACTTGTGCACAAGGCGCCGGTGGCGGTCGTCGCTGAGAAATTGCTGCACCTGCGCGACGGCACTGCCGCGCTCGGTCTTGTTCTTCGCGCTGCGGAGCGCTGCCCCTACGGCCTTGAGCTCGCGCCACACGGCGTCCACTGCCATAAGTGCGTCTGCCATCAATGAGTCTGCTGTTGCTGTTTCTGTCTGTTGCTGTTGCCGTTGCCGTGTTGGTTCGGTCGATCAGCAGAAAGCACCTAGACTATTTCACTATCGAGTGTTTGTACAAGGAGCATGTCACGACCTTATTTTTTCACTATTAGGATCTAAAGGTTAGGAAAATGTTCAATGGATTTTGAGACCCTCTCAAAACCGATGGAACCGTTTCACTTCGTTTCTGTATAGATTCGTCCCTAGAACAGCGAGCGGACTGGCCCATATAACTTACAAGTCAGCAGCCCCCATCGCTTTTGAGAGGGTTGTTAAACCTTTCAAAATCGTTTAGGGAACATGTCCAGGTCAAACATAAAAATGGATAGTGAAAAAATCATGGTTTGGACATGTTTGGTATTTCCGATATTTGTGAGTCATTTCATCCAATGTTTGGTTTAATTCCTATACCATAAAATATCCGACATTCCAACACTGTTTCCAACACATTCTTGCATATCGTTTTGGCGCGTAAGAAATATTTACAAAGTGTGTAAATACATCCCTCATCGCCGCGTGTTCTTGCTTCTCGCTCGCGCACGCTCGACTCATTCTTGCGACAAGACGTCGAGAGCCAATCACCAGCAGCGGAGAGCCGACACGCACGCAGAACCCGTCCACGCAGGTTCGTCCTCGTGGAGTGCTCGCCTACTCTCGTGCCTGTGCGTTTGTTGGTGCATGTGCGTGTGTGCGAGTTGCATTCATACAAGGCGTATCAATGAGCGAAAGCGCGTACGCGCTGGCGAGGTGCGCGAGTGAATCATGTGAGCGTGTGTATGGGCATTCAACCGGAATCAACGCACGAGCAAGGATGCATTGGCGAGCTAGTGCGCAGTGGCGAGCGAAACAGCGGTAGCACGTGTGTGTATCGGCGCTTGAACGACTATGCCAGAGACCTTTTTGCGAATGATTGCGATTTTGTATAGCGTGTTGCGTGTTGCGTGAGCGAGCTTGCGGGCGTACGCAGACGTGCTAGCCAGAACGAGCAACAAGCGGAAGAGCAAGCGAGAGCAAACGTGAGCATGCGACAGCGAGTAAGAGAGGAAGCGTCGTAGACTTTGGTCCGCCCAAAGACTACGATTGACTTACGTGAAGTATGAGCTAGCTAGAATGTTCTCGCTGACGGAAGACGTAACGCGGAAAGATTTGATCGCAAGGAAAAAACGAGTGATGTTGATGGTGAGCTTCTAGCAAGCTCGCACTTAAGATAGAAACCATAAAAACTGGTGCCTCCTACTCTGATTGGCTAGGCACCATGTGCCTCCAACCCAATCAGCGGTAATGACACTCATATGTCACAGCAATAGGGCGCGTGTCGTGTGGTCCACTCTGGTATGGAGTGTACCACACCACTTATGAGGTCCAACAACTTAGAGTGGACCACACCACACCGAGCCAGACTCGGTGGACTCGGTGGACCGTGCGAGCCGCGGTCAGGAACGGCGGTTCGTCCAGTCTGTGGGTGAACAGCAGACCGCAAGTGAACAGCCAATTACACTGTGCGTCACCTTGATGCGAGCACATTGTCAAACTGTGTTAGTCCGATGCGATGTTCAAACGTGTTAGCAACACGGTGTTAATAGGTATTAGTTCCGACAGGGAGCTAACAAGCGTTTGTGTATAAGTTATCTGTGTTGCAGGATATCCCGTTCGTCTTGAAACGAACGGGAAGAACATGCACATGTATGCGCAGTACATCGTCGTCGACGAAAAGTTGCTTTGAATGGCTTGGCAAACCTGTCTGTGGCTGCCGAAGCCGCGAACGACGAGCTTGGCATCTTTGTGAGCGATCCAGCAGACGTCGGTACGATTCACATTGTGCCGCGCATACGCTCTCGTGGACTAAGTACTAAGTATGTGCCAGTGTGCCTGTATGGTACCTGCGATCGTTGCTCACTTCTGGAAGAAATGGGTGCTTTACGAGAAGCTGCTCCTTCGCAATGGCGAGTAGGGCTCGTCACAACATCACTTCGCCTCCTGCGGCCGCAAGTGTAACAGCCCGTTACACCCTCCCTCCCTCAAGACGATGCTATCGTAAAAGAGAGGATCACGGTGGGTTTGATCAAAGCGCTGAGCTTGGCCGTTCTCGATCACGTTTGCTTGATCGCCGCACATCAGCATGTTCTGCGCAACTCGCAGAACAATAGACGAGAGAGGCGCGCTCACCAACAAAATGGTCCATGCTAGCAAGGCTCGGTGTTAAAACACGACGATTTTAGCTAGGTTGGTTAGGTCGTGCTCAACTGCATTGAACCAACCCTTAGGTGTTGGAGCGCGACTCGAGCAGGCGCGATCAATTGTTTTGCGATCCTCGGAGCACGTTCTCGCTAGCTCACTTGACAGTATGGTGCTCACAGCGAAACCTCTGGCTGTCGCGTGCGACGCTATGTGCGACCGTTTAACTAGCTCAAGCTAGAACATCGCAAGATGTAGCGCATTGGACAAGACAAAGAGCAAGCAGAAAGCAGGTCACGGTTTGGCCAGGCCATAAAGCATGTCCTAAGCCCATGGCTTGACGAGTTCTGAAAACATACCTTTTGCCCATCGACGTGTAAGATGCAGATAAATCAGATGGATAAAATGCAAAAGTACACTTCCCAATCAAATGCGAACTGTCCGAAACCTATCCCATTCAAAATACAAACCCAAAACTGCTGGTCAAGCGACGCTTTGAACACCATGAAAATCAGAGCAAAAGCAAGTGCACGAAGCGCTTTTGCTGAAGCGAGTCAGGTACGTTTGAACTGGTTGTGCGAGAGATTGTAGAGTATTCGTGTAAGAGAGAGCGTTACTTGTGTATGAGTAAGATATTGCGTGGAAGAGTGATACCCTCTGTGGTCTTTGCTACGGGTTTGAGAACAATGTCGCCACACACCACTATGGCTGGTTGATTGGGTAGCAAATGACCGGGTGGTTTATTTGCAATTTGGTTGAGCCGAAAGTACAATGGTTATTACGCTTTTAGAAACACAATTGCACGAAATTGAGGCTTTACTGTGAGCTCTCGGCGAGCTCTAAGTTTCAGTGAGCTCTAGGTTTTATAACATATCTATTTTTGCACGTTGGTTGGGAAACCTTGCATTGTAGTCGGCGAAAGGTGTACTGTGCTAGAATTTTCTACACAATTCCGCGTCCCTTTGCTCCAACGCTGATAAATCAATTTAGATTGAATTCCAACAATCGTGTTAAAGAGTCTGTATACGTGTTTTATCCAATATATTCGATTGACTTCCTTCAGAAATACAACCTGAATTGATTACAAAGAATCGAAAACATATTCTATGGAAATTGGTATAAATAAGGTATATAATGATCTAAAACTGGGTGGTCAAGTAGCCTCGAGGCGCGTTTTGATTGTTGTGCATTTCGTCTCTATGACATGAGTTGGTGCTTACTGCACGTGCTGCACTAACGTATTCACATGTCAGTCAGTCGCAGATAGCGGGTGAGTGATCCCCATGAGCACGTGACGCCGAGTCTCGACGAACCAATCCATGTGCAGCAACGCTGTTCGTCAGCTAATTATCGTTCAACAGCTGGTTGTGAATGTGCGCGTTCGTGTGCAGCTGATTATTTTGTCGACAAAATTGACTATCGTAGGACGAAACGTACTGAGTTAGCGACTTCAACATCGGTCCAATCATATCGAGAATTTTTTGCGTCTAAACACACACAGTTCTAGATAAAGCAATTCGCAATCATGGAGCGCTTGTGCATGAATAGAATCGCACACTCAAGTGCGAACGCGCCGCACTTGTATACTTTTATTTTGAACCATTCGCGCTTTCCGAAGCGTCTACATTAGGACAAGTGTCCTTTCGTTCCAGCGATGATCTAATCTTCGACACTTGAGCTTGAGCTTGAACATGGCCACAAGTCGCATGCGAGCGACGTCTGCTGTCGTCGCTCTTTTCTCTTTGTCTGCTTCTCTGTTCCTCTCTCTTGTGAGTGAGAGATCCTGTGCTCCTCCTCTTGAACTCGTACGCTTGATATGCCTTGATGCATGCATTCACACATGCGCTGGGCGCCACGGTGGCGCCACTCTCTCGTGACGACCATCGACCGCCAAAACCATCGCATCGACGCGCTCCTCGCATCCCTTGACACACTCATTCGCTCTTTTGCTCTGCCCGAGGCACGACGCAGTTGACATCGAGAGACAAAGCGCTCGCTCCATCGTCGGAACAACCTCCGCTACAGCCAGCCTCTCTCACACACACCAAGCACCCAACCAACACGCACTCTCACTCACTCAACCACAATAACAGCAATAACAATGACGCAGCAAGAAATCGACATCCTCAGTGTCCCGATCGTCGACATTGGCGCGCTCATGGCGTGCGAGACCGATGCGCAAGTCGAAGCGACGCTGCAGGACCCTGCCGGTCCGTTCCATGACACGATCGCCGCTCTTCGGAGCGCTGCAGTCGACTGGGGTTTCTTCTATATCACGAACCACGGCGTGTCGGCGGAGCAGTTTGACGCCTTCCACGCCGCTATGCGCGCGTTCTTCAAGCTCTCGAAAGACATCAAGAACACCATTCGCCGCACGCCCGAGAACGCGCGCGGGTACTTTGACGGCGAGCTCACGAAGAATAAAGTGGACTGGAAAGAGGTCTTTGACTTTGCTGGTCGCCACGAAGACAACGCGCCAGACGACACGGTGTACCGCGTCATGGGTCGCGACCAGAACCAGTGGCTCCCAGAGGACGTCCTCCCAGGCTTTCGCGCGACCATGCGCGCGTACTCGGACCACATGGAGCACATTGGCCGGCGCTTGCTCATGCTCTTTGCAGTCACGCTCGGCGAGCGCTTTGACTTCTTTGACCAGTTCTACCAGAGCAGTCCGAGCACGACTGGCGCTTCGGCTACCTACACCAGCAACATCAGCAACAGCAGTGACGCAGACGCGAGCAACGGTCCAAAAGTCCTCAACTCGAGCCTCCTCCGACTCAACTACTACCCCGTGTCACAGGACCCAGAGAGCACGATGGGCGTGTACGACCACACGGACCCTGGTGCACTGACCGTGCTGCTCCAGGACGACCAAGTCGCGTCGCTCCAGGTCTTCCACCGCGGCTCGCAGCAATGGCTCTTCGTGCCGCCGATCCCAAACACGTTCGTGATCAACATCGGTGACATGGTCCAGATCTGGTCAAACGACAAGTTCATTGCGCCGGTGCACCGCGTGCTAGCGAATGGCGCACAGGAGCGCTACTCGGCGCCGTTCTTCCACCACCCAGCGTACGAAGCGATCGTGAAGCCAGTGATCGTCGACGCAGACGAAGCGCCGCTCTACCGCTCGCTCACGTGGCGCGAGTTCATGACGCAGCGCGTCGCCGGCAACTACACTGACCTCGGTCTCGAGGTCCAGATCGACCAGTACCGTCTCCCAGACAAGGCGACGAGTTACGAGACCACAGCAACGACTGCTGCTGCTGCGACGGTAGCGTAGCTTAGCAGGAGAACGTGTAGGACTGGCGTGGTAGTAGGAAGGGGTAGGAGTAGGAGTAAGAACGCTATACAGTGGTTCAGTATGAATGAGAGCTACGCAGCGACGGGCTTGGACTTCTTGCGACTGCGCTTCTTGGGCGAGTGGTGGTGCGCTGCGTGTGAAGATGGCGACGCTGCTGCTGCTGAAGACTCGGGGCTTGGCGGAAGCGTCAGCTCAAACTCTGTGAGTGAGGTCATACACGCAACAGTATAGTACTCAGTCAGTGAGCCACACGCAGACAGTAAGGCAGCTAGGCAGATCAACGTACGCTGGAGCCACGCGAGTAGCGACGGCAACTTCACGAGGTCGACTGCGCGGCGCTTCTTGGCGTTGCGCATGTGGAAGAACGCCGTGAGCGAGCAGCTCAGTGGCTCTTCTCCCGCCGTCGTGTGCTCTGCTGCAGCTGTGAGGAGGTAGCGCACAACAAGCGGCCAGTGATGACGACATGCGAGGTGCAGTGGCGAGTCGCCTGCTGCGTCCACGACATCGAGACGTGCGCCGGCGCGAACGAGCAGCTGAACAACTTCGACGTGGCCGCCACGACAGGCGACGTGCAGTGCGCGCGTGCGACTGACAGACGTGTCGACTGCGTTCACGTCTGCACCGAGTGCGAGCAGCGCCGCGACTGCATCTACGTGACCGCGCCACGCCGCGACATGCAAGAGCGAGTCGCCACTTGTATCACGCAGGACACGGACGACAAAGTCCTGCGTAGCGTGCTGCGACGTGGCGACGCGGCGGTAGTGGCTGTCGATGCGGCGCCAGTAGTCGCTCCTGTCGCCATCAGCGGTACCATCATCACTGTCGCCAGTGACACTCTCGAGCTGCGTCTGGTAGAACTGCTGCGCTCGCAGTCGCTGTACGTGCACGCGTCGGAGCTTGCTCGCGTACTTGGCTTGGAACGACTTGCGGCTATGGCTGTCATCACCCTCTGTCAAGAGACACACGTCGATCGCATCGAGCTGTGTCTCGATCTGCTCTGCTGACGCCTGGAGATCCTGTACACGCTGAGCGAGCGCCAGCGCGCGCTCGCGCCGCATCGTACGGACAAACGCTGCTGGCTCAATTAGCTGCGCGAGCTCTGTGGCAAAGACGCCAGCGTCTTCGCGACGCTCAAGACGCTGCCAGATCGAGCCTGTGCTGCCGCGGCTGGCGCGATCACAAGATGACGGCATCGATGGAACGACTCGCTGCATCTCTACTCGGCACTTCTGTGTCATCGCTTCATGGGCTCGCAGCACGTCGTGCTTCTCCCGCGCGAATGCAGCAGCACTTGCGTCGTACAGACGACGCAGCTCTTGGAGCTCGCAAGCGACGCGCTCACGCTCAGCAAGCGCTGCAGCCTTTGCTGCTTGAGCACGCTCGTCTCGCTGTGCTTGGCGCGTCCGAGGCGAGAGCTTGCAAATGATAGCTTGTGTTGGGATCTCAATGCGCTTGCGCGTAATGCCAGCAGACGTGGTAGCATCCGTAGACGCGTCTTCTCTGCTGATTGCTGCTGGTCGTGACGATGATGTCTTGATGGACCGCTGGTGGCTCGAGAAGTACTGCGCAATGTCGAGGACGCGAGGAGCGACCGACGATGACGCCAACGTTGCTGCTGATGTGACTGACTGACCTGGTTGTCTTGGAGCCACTGGTGCTGTTGACGCTGAGACAGAAGGTACCGAGACTTGCGCGCTCGCTGGTCGCTTTGGTGAACGACTGCTGCTGCTGCTGTCGTTGTGAACAGCTTCTGGTGCTGGTGCTAGTTCTGGCGATCGCAGTGGCGAACCTACTGAAGGACTTGGTGAGATGACTGGAGCCATAGCTATTGCATCGTTCTCTTGTGGAATACGACTCGCTGGAGCTGTGGCCATGGCAGTAGCAACATCTTGGATCTCTTGGTGCTGATCCTGGACCACTTCTGGCTGCTCCGACTCCATGTGCTCAGTCAAAACGAGAGATGCTGGCGTCGGAGGTCGAGTGGATCGAGCGTCGCCTAAGGCACTTGCAGACACGTCAGCTGTCGGCTCTGACGCTGGCAGCTCACTTGGATGGGCTTCATCCGCTCGATCGGTAGTCAATGCAGACTCAGTCGCAGCGACTTGCAACTCCGAACTGCTTATGGTCACAGCCATTGGAGTGTTGTCGTCGATTTGTTGCTCCGAGAGATGCGGTGCAAGCATCTCAGACGTCGCTGGTCGCGTGACAGCGCCGTCGCTTGCTGGAGACACCACACTGGCGTCAGGTGCTGCATTGTCTTGCGCGATCGCATCCTCTCGCGTCGCTTTGGCTTCTGTGTCTGTCTCGCGCGTCTCTGGATCTAGCAAGACACTGTCCGTTGTCTCGAGTTGCTCAGGCTTGAGCGAAGGTTCTGAAAGATCGTGCTCCATCGTCGTCGCAACAGCAGTCTCATCGTCTGGCGCTTTGCCGCTGTCCTCTTGCTCACTGGGGACTGCGTCAGCCATCTCTTCCATGCGCTGTTGTTGCTGCTGCATCCGCTCGAGGCGTCTGCGGTGCACGCGCCGTCGCGCAAGGAAGCACCGAGCTGCACACGCGATCACGGCTGCTGCTTTGTCGAATCGAAGCGCCGGCGTCAGTGCCACGACGCTTTGCGCGCTTTGGAGTCCGTCACTCTCGCAATCAGGCGCTTGCTCAGGTGGCACCAGTGCATTCTCTGCAATCGGCTCAACGACGAGCACGAACGACTGCGTGTCCGGGTCGTAGCTCTCGACAACCGTCCCACTCACTGGCGCATTTACCTCCAGCGAAGCGACTGGCGCTGCCTCTGGGATCGTCGCTTGCGCTGAGCGCGGGCGGCTCGATGCGCTTCCACTGAGCGCTGAGCCAGGACGAGACGGCGACGGCGACGGCGACGCGCGAGTGCGACCAGAGCTCAGCGGCTGCTCTGTCAGTGCCACCTGTGCTCCATCCTCGCTGCTGGAAGCGACCTCGGGCCACTTGTCAGACGGCGATCGCACAAAGAGCACGCGACTCGAGCCGACTGGTGTGTTGCTGACTGACTCGATCGCACGGCGCACTTTTGCCTCGAGCTCTGGCGTGATCAGCGGCGGTGCTGCTGGCGACGATGCCTCGCGCCCAGACGGCGTGATGCGGCGAGTACTCGGACTCTCTGACTCGCGAGCACTCTGCGCACTGAGTCGCGCTGGACTCGAAGCGTCCATGGCGTCTCCTTCGCTCTGCTGCTGCTGCTGCTGGGTGTGGAACGCAGTGAACGCCTCTGGTGGTTCCCAGACGCACTCGCCTGTGCTGTGGTTGTAGTAGTACGGCACGCCGTCGCTCTCGTTGAGGAACATGAGCCACGGCATCTCGAGTGTCTCTTCTGCGCTAGGCGCTCGGTCCAGTGACGCGTGCAGATCAAGCGCGAGGTCGGTGCTAGCATGATCTAGGACTAGCGTCTCGGAGCCAGAGCCACGTCCAGGCGCTGGGCTGTCACTGACACTGTCATCACTGTCATCGTCGCCACTCAAGAGACGATTGAGCTTCTCCATCTGTTCTGCAGTCGACGGACGCTTCACGTCGTCGCTCGAGCCAGTAGGAGCACTGCGGCTGCTCGCAAACGCGTGGCTGTAGCCCACTGGCTGGTCCCAGCGCGTCTCCAATGTCTCGAGGTTGACGTAGTAGACGCGTCCGCTTTCATCAAACGCCTCAGTCCACTGGAGACGACTGCTGCTGCTACTGCTGTCAGTCGAGAGCGTGGCGGCGCCATTGCTCGAGCTATTGACGTCTTCTGCTGGCGCGTCCCACGACGCGTCGCCTGTGCGCGTGTTGTAGTAGTACGCGGCGCCGCTTGCCTCGTCGTGGCGGACTTCCCAGTCACTATGACTGCTAGCATCAACAGCAGGTGCTGCGCTCTGCCAGGCAGCGTCATCATCGCCACTGCTACTGCTGCTCAGTGTCGCCATTGCGAGTGCTGCGTTCGTTTGTCGGTCACGTGTGGCAGGCGATAGTACGAGGCAATGGTGACGAGTGAGTGAGCGGAGACCAAAGGGACGCGAGTGACCGTTTCTCCATTCGCTCCAAGCGTCTTAGTACAGGACCGAATGACGAGCGAGTGACGAGTGAGTGCATGCATGCGAGATAAGCAGGCAAGGCGTCGTGCGTGAGAGAGACAACTAGCGCGTCACTTGGCTTCGAGCTCCGCTGCGAGCGTCTCGTCCTTCTCCTGCATCGACAGATAGACAGACAGATGATGTCATGACTCAGTCAGTGTCGTGAAGGGCTGAGGGCAAGAGAGAGCGATGGAGCACACGCGGCGACGGACCTTTCGGCGACGGCGCACGTCGTGGTTGAAGATGCGCGCGATGTTGACTTCGGTCGTGATGATCGAGTCGCGCAGGAACGCCAAGTCGGCGTCAATCTGCGCCTGTAGACACAGAGTCAGATGCAAATGACTGTGAGTGAGGTGGCTATAGAGATGTAAAGGAGTGTGTGAAGGACGTACCAGTCGGTCATTCGCAACGGCGATGTTGTTCTCGAGCAGTGCAAGCGCTTCGTCGTACGAGTACTCGACCATGACGTTTGCCTAATATAGGAACATATACACAGGAGTTCAGAGACTGCAGTGGCTGGCGAGCTAGAATAGGACTTCACAAGCACGAGGACGTACGCCGAGCCAGATGCAGACTTTGCCGACCGAGCAGTCGACAGTGGCCTTTGCGTAGACGTTGTCCGCCAAGTTGAAGCGCGTGCTGATCGACTCGCCGTCCGCTTGCTTCTCCATCAAGTGCTTGAGCGCTGCGAGGTCTTTCTCAGTCTCTGGGATCTTGCGCTTGAACGACTCGCGGCTCTTCTGCAAGTTCGTCTCCATGAACTTGTACTTGCTAATGGTACGTAAGAGGCGATAGACACACACACACGGTACAAGACACAGCAGTCACTCAGTCACTCAGTTGCTGCTTGCCGTTCTAACAGCCACGAGACACTGTCAAGCATGAGCATGAGTGATAGAGAGCTGCTCGCACCTGTAGAGCTGCTGGAGCGCACCAACGAGCGGCTCGATCGTGCGGAGGCCAATCGCACTCATGTACGACTCGACGCTCTCCTGCAAGTGCATGATGATGATCGGGAGAGCCATACATCAGTCAGTCTAAGGTCATGTGGTCCATTCACACACATGTGCCTGTGCGCACAATTACAGACTGAGTGCACAGAGACGTACGACAAAGACTGCAGCAGGGATGCCGCGCGGGTTGCGCTCGCCGATGATCGACTCGGACATGCGCGCGAGCGCCTCAGGGCTCTCCTGGATCGCAGGGGCAGCAGCAGACGACGACGACGCCATGGCTTGCTCGTGCTTGTTGTCTTCGTGGTTGGTGTAGTGATCAACGTGCTTTTGTAAATCACAGCGTCGGTATCAATTGGACACTTGTATATTTGTTTACAGTATATGTGTATCACTCTGTGTTGACTGTCAAGGGAATAGCCCTTATTACAACGAGCTAAATACATACGAACACGCTGGTTTTAATGACGTAACAAGCCTTGACTCGCGACGAGCTGGAGCGCTCAAGCATCGCTGCGTATGTGTGCGTGTGTGTCCTCTGCTCGTGGAAATGGCCATATCGATAGACTCTCTGAAGCCTCGAGGCTCTTGATCGAGACAAGCAGGTGTCAACCGCACTCAACAAGACTCGGAAGCACAGTCAGACTCGAGAGGATGATCCCAAAGCACGACGAACTTCGCTTTGGAAGTTGCGCTTCCACGTGACTGACGCTGGTCGTGCTCGTCGTAGCGGACACGACTGCATCCATGGCACTCCACTTCGCCTTGTTTATCACAGCGATTGAAGAGGCACCAGCAGCATCTGGCTGCCCTGCAGCGCACCGAAGATCGTGCGCTCGATCTCGACCGATTACGACACAGTCAATGTGATGACCGACGCGACTTGCGCGGTGCCCAACGAGGACACTCTTGCATTATCCAAAGCTTACAAACACGCGCGACTTGTGTCTTGCTTTGTGTTGAGCACGCTTGCGCTAGGCTCGACGCTTCGCGACACTCTCGGCAGCTGTGCTCACACTCCAATCGACTGCTGCAACGTCCAAACGAGCAAGCACACCACATCTCGCGAGCTCGCGATCTTCATGGCGACGCGTGAGCGAGCACATCCGAGACAGCAAAGACACTCCCATGAGCAGAAGTAGGACAAGCGCCGCAAGTCGCTACGCTTGCCCACTCTGCTATGAACGTATGTGCGTCTCGTCGATTGTGGTTGTGGCGTCGGTTCGCTCACCTTGAACAGACTCTTACTTTGACGACTGCGCTGACATTGCTGCTGAACGAGAGCGAATACAAGGATGGCAGGCGGTGCAGACGACACTGACGATGCGCGCAAGCCGCTCACGAGTACACTCGTGGCGCCGCGGCTGAGTGTACTTGGACGGAATCCGTTCACACAAGCGCACGTCTACACGACTGCGACGCTCTCGCACCTGCAGCTCGTGGACTTGGACGCTTTGAGCGAGTTCCTACACCTTCAGGTGCGGAGACAAGCGCTGGAATCTGCCCTCCGTCACCTCACCACTCACACACTAACTGGATGGTCTGTACTGCTCTCGATGTGCGCCTCTTGCGACTCGCAGCACGTCCACTGCAATGGCAATGCGCTCCAGTCTTTGCGGCCACTGCAGAACCTGCCACTGCTGCTCTCGCTCGACGCATCCGACAACGAGCTCACACAAGTGCTAGGTACGCTCGTGGGAATGTTCATGTGCACCGCTTCTCTCGAGTGTGCATCTGTCTTGGATGCGAGTCTCATGCTACTGAGTTGTGTGCATGTCTATAGACTATGACACGCCCAAGTGCACGCGATCGAATGCGTGGGTGGGTGGCGAGACGTGGATCGGCTCGCTGCTGCGTCGCGCCGACTTGAGTCGCAATCGCATCGAGCGCATGCGCGGCCTCTCAAACTCGCACCAGTTCCTCCAGGAGCTCCGACTCGCACACAACAGCATCACACGCATCGAAGGCGTCGCGCACTTGCGTTTCTTGCGCGTGCTCGATCTCTCACACAACAAGCTCACGTCGACGCAAGGACTTGTCGCTATGGCATCAGCAGCAGCATCGACGGATCCCGACAACAACAACGATACCGCAGCTACGCTCGAAGCGCTCGAGACCCTCGTGCTGAGCAACAACGAGATCACTGCGATCGACGAAGTGGCGTATCTACCGCGGCTCGAGCGCCTCGATCTCGCGCACAACAAGCTGCAGCAGCTCCACAGCATCGCGGTGCGTTACGTTGACAACGACGACTGGCTGTCAGCATGCGCGTGAGAGTGTGAGCTAACCTCTCTCTCTCTCTCTCTCTCGCTTTGATTGTCCACGTTTGCTAGAGTTGCTCGCGCCTCCAGCACCTCGATCTCTCGAGCAATGACCTCGTGGACGTGAACGAACTCAACTGTCTCGCATCGCTGCGCTGTCTCCAGCAGCTCGCACTCACAGACTGTCCGCTCGTTGCGCGCGAAGGCTCGACAGTGTTCTACCGCGCGCGCGTGCTCCGACGCCTGCCGCAGCTCGCGCAGCTCGACGACAACGCTGTGAACGCGCGCGAGAAGGTCAAAGCGCGAGTGATGCACGGCAGCGACGTCGCGTCGCGGCAGCACGTGTTTGCAAAGCACTTGCCTGGCCACGAGTTTACCAACTTTCTGTACGTGCGTGCGTGGGTGAACTCGAAGCCACTGGCCATCGTTGCATCTCTCTTGACGAGCTCGCATCTGCTATGTTCTGATGAGCAGCCCACCGCTCGAGTTTGAAGGCGACGACGAGCTCGCGCGCTTTGAAGCAGCGCTTGCAGCTGTAGAGCACGTAGAGCACGCAGACGCAGCAGCGTATAACCAGCTGGACGACGACCATCGCGAGTATGAGAACTACCAGCAGTAGCGACCGCGCACATGCGAGCAGACAAGCTCAGAACTCGGTGTGCAGCAACACCAGCTGTAGCTCGTTTAGCAGACAGGCGGATGTCCGTCCATGCGGGGCAACATGGCTGCACTTTCACGAACATCGCACGTTCATTCAATCGTTTGTGGAGATCGCCCGAGCATGAGGCTGTGTGTGTGTGGATGTGTGTGGTCACCCACATGCGCGCAAGCTGATCTGGAGCCAGGGGACGGAGATATTGGCGCTTCGTGCTTTGTGCTTGTGTTTATAACAGCAAGCACTCACTCACTGTGTGGATGCGACCCAGCGAGCGACCAACTCAAGTGATAATGATCGCATAGCACATGGAGAGAGAAGAGAGAGAGGCATTGTCGCGACCCTTTCCTGTGCGATCGGAGCGCCATGCGAGACTCGTAGGCGACACTCGAGTGAGAGTTGTCGTCGCTGTGTTGTTTTTGCATGGAGAGACAGAGTGGGACTTCACTCTCTCTTTTGAAGCCACCACATATGCGTACTTTGCTCGTGCAAGTACAGAACTGTCTCTTATATACTATTTTATACATAATACAAGTATATGTGTCGAATTATATGCGAATCTAATTGAAACAACTTGCAGCAACATACGCACGTGCTCTTGTATACTGTCGCAAACTGAAGCCATTTGGACGCGATCGTGTGGCCCACACAGCACGCTCTATTCTTGCGCTCGACTCGAAACGCCGAAGAAAAGGGCAGGAATTGCTCTCAAAGTTGCTCTCAAAGTTGCTCTCTGTGTGGCTCTGCTCTGTGTGGAGCTCTCTCGCTCTTGCTCGACAGCGTATTGCTGGACACGCCACGCACTGCGCGCGCACACTCGACACACTTCCACTTACTTGTGTGGGCGGACGTCAAGCCAGCGCGCTTGGGCCACGACTGCAGCTGCTGCTGCTTGGAGCGTCCATTCATTACTCACAACGCGCGGTTGTGGACGCGACGGAAAGCCGCTCACTTGGCTCGCACCGTGCATCAGTATCACTCAGTCACACCACGCGCATGCGAGCGACGACGCCACTAACAACAACAACGACGACAGAACGAAGCAGCAGGAGCGGCAGTGACGCGCGAACGCCGCGCAGTCGTCCAGGCGAGCTGCAGCAGTGGCGCGTGCGTGTTCCGCTGCGGTCAAGCGCACCACACGGCGCAGCACTGAGTCCACGACCGCTCTACCACGCAGTTGCGACGCCGCCGCAGATGCATGGCGACGCTGCAGTGCGGCGCACGTCGAGCGCGTCGGCGCTAGCACCCGCTGTGTCGACACTCTCCATGACTACAATCACCACCGCAACGGCGCTGATGACGCCAACAACGACGACACACAGCCATGCACATCCGCTCTCTGCGATACTCGGCGCTCGACGAGGCTCGAGCAGCTCTGCAAGCACCACACGGTCACGCGCCGGCACTGCCGATTCCACGACGCAGCAGCAGCAGCCAGTGAGTCTGCACTACCAGATCCAGCAGAGTCCGCTCGCAGACACACGCAGCGTCCAGGACGTCGATGAGATTGCACTCGTGGACGACAAGTCATCGTGGACAACGCTGCTCCAGCGGCGGTGGCACGAGCGCAAAGTCCGCGTGCGCCGCGTCGCATTCTGGGCGAGTGCGCTCGGTGTCTTTGTCCTCGGCTTTGCGCTCGCATTCGTGCTACCAGAGTCGCTCCAGCCGCTCGCACCGGTCGTGATTGGCTCGCTCCTGAGCTTTGCCGCGGCGCTCGTGATCCTCGTGTCGTACTTGCTCCAGCCGCAGAACCGGCGGTACCCAAATGAGCTCCTCGTGTACGTCGCACTGTGTGAGTTTGGTCTCGCGCTCCTTGCGCTCGTGCACGTCTTGCTCTACTGCTCGTCGAGCGACGCAACTTCGTCCATGTGCGCACCCATGAGCATGCGCGCGTGCAGCCTCTTGTCGGCGCTCGAGATGTTTTTGCTCCTTGCGAGCGTCGGCTGGTTTGGCGCCGCGATCCTCCACCTCTTCGTCTCGGTCTCGAACCCGTTCTCGAACTACAAGCGGCAGCTCCGGCTGTACCACAGCGTGGTCTGGACCGGCTCGATCGCCGTTTCAGTAGTCGTGCCGCTCGTTGTGTTCTCGCACACGTTCCAGGACCAGTACGACATGAGCAGCGTCGAGCTCTGCCGCGCCGTAGGTCTCGTGCTTCCGCTCTTGCCGGCGGCACCAACGCTCCAAGAGCAGCAGACGCGCATTGCGCAGTGGCAGACGCTCAATGCGATCTACTGGGGCGCGCTCTTTGCGCTCGTTGTGCTCTTGGTCGTCGCGGCGCAGAGCATTCTCGTCGTGGGCTGGTGGCGCTCCAACAGCGGCACGGTCATTGCGCTCAAAGCGCGGCGGCGCATGATGAAGCGCATGACAGTCTACGTCCACGCACTCAACGCGACGTGGCTCGTGATCCTCGTCGCGTTCTTCATCTACCGCTCAAACGCCAATGCCCTCGCGCAGCTGCCGCTTGTCGACCACCAGCCTCGTACTACCGCAGATGACGCCAGTAGTAGCCTGAACGTACTCTACGCGATCTTCCACTACCTCCTCGCAGCGAAAGGCTACTTCACGTGCGTCGTGTGGGTGAGCGTGAACAAGCACTGCTGTGCGTTCCAGACACTCTTCTGCTGCAGCAGTAGCAGCGCCAATACCCACGGCGGTGCGCTTGCACTGACTGAAGACGAGACTGCGAGCGAGCAGCTCCAGCAGCACACCCTCCACATGAGCAGTAGTAACAACGCACTTGCGTGGAGCGCATCGAGTCTTGTGATGCTCGAAGGCGGCACGCAGACCGTCGCTAGTGGTCGCGAGCCGCTGATCCCTGAATCGCAGACACTGTCGCTTGGGTCGTCATCGTCATCGTCATCGTCGTCGACGTGGGCATCGCAGAACAACGAGACGCTCCAGCGCGAGATCATCTACTACACGGTCTGCGGCATCACCAAGTCGATCCTCAAGTCGCTCCAGCTCCCGGACGCGAACGTCTTCTTCCAGCAGCTCCTCGTTGGCGCTGAGCGCGACTCGGCGTTCTCGAATAACTCGATTATCTCGCACGTCCAGAGCATCGACATGATGAACTCGCCGCGTCCGTTCTGCCAGCAGCCGCTCAGTCTTAGCAGTTCTGGCACTGGACCAGCATCCGCAGGTGCAATGGTACCAACGTTGTTCCATCGTCGCACACCAGGCGACTCGTGCAACAACACTGAGTGTGCGACTGCGTCCTGCACGACGCCGAGCAGCGTCGTCTCGCAGCGCGCGAGCTTTGTGAGCACCTCGAGCCAGCAGGTCCTCAGTAGCAGCTTCACAGCGCACGGCCCGGGACGCTTTTCGCTCTACCCGGTCTCGCAAGTCCCGTTCGAGCTCTTTGACCACGAGATTGAGCTCCAGAGCAATCGGTCGTCGTCGGTCGGTCGGTCGCCACTGTTTGCTGGCATCCGACGCACTGCATTTGGCCACAACACGGCGGCGACGACTGCACCAGCAAGTGGCATTGACGACCCCAAGCCCAAGGTCTTTATCGACTACGCGCCGAGCGAGTTCCGTGCGATCCGGAGCGCGTTTGGGCTCTCGGACGAGATGTACTTGGCGTCGTTCCGGACGACCGCAAAGGAACGCATCAGCGCTGGCTCGAGCGGTGCGTTCATGTTCTTCTCGGGCGACAATGCGCTCATTGTGAAGAGCATGAAGGAGAAGGAGTGCCGCAAGCTCGTGAAGATGATCCCCGCGTACTCGGCATACATCCAGCGCGAGCCAACGTCGCGGATCATCCGGTTCTTTGGGTGCCACCGCATCCGCCTCTACGGCCGCAACTTCTACTTTGTCGTCATGTCGAACGTCCTCCATAGTGTCAAGCACGCAGCGACGATCTCGGAGAAGTACGACGTGAAAGGCTCGTGGATCGACCGCCGCGCGCGGCGACCGCAAGTCGGCGACGCCGTCACGTGCTCGGAGTGCAATGCGCGCTACGCATTTGGCCGCGAAGACGCCGCGACGACGTTCCCGTTCCACATGCACCGCCCAGATACGATCTTGAAAGACCTCGACTTGGACCGGAAGCTCCACTTGCCGCGCGACGTTGCCAAGCGCCTCCACGCGCAATTGGTCTCAGACTGTGAGTTCCTCAACTCGATGGGCATCATGGACTACTCGCTCTTGGTCGGGATCCACAAGTGTCGCCTCGCACCAGTCGACGCGTGGCCACCGCTGCAGCAGGACTTGACTGCGTCAGCGATCCGCGAAGATCCGCGCGAGAGTCGTCCGAGTTTGCTGAGCAAACGCGCGTCGTCGGGCTCGAACCTCGCGCCGCTTGAGCACGACAGTGACGACCATGACGGGAGCATGGAGGTGTACTTTGTCGGGATCATTGACATTCTCCAGGAATGGGACTGGGAGAAGCAGATGGAGAAGGTCGGGAAGATGCTCATTGGCAAGTCGGGCAGCGGCATCTCGGCGATTCCGCCAGATGCGTACTGTGAGCGCTTCAAAGCGCGCATCACGCAGATCTTGCTGGGAGACGACGACGACGACGACGACGTGACAGGTCCAAAGGCGGTGCTCGCTGCACTGTCGGAAAACTCACCAGACGCAGTGGCGCAAGTACCGAGTCATACGCAACGCCAGCAGCAGATCTGGCACCCATCACCAGAGGTGTTCCCTGGCAGCGTCTCCCCAGAGCGCGACTCTACCAGCGAAGACGCGGAAGAGGCGTTCCAGCGCGAAGCCGCGAGTCTTGTGTGAGCGATGAAGGCTGTGCCGCGAAGCAGTTTAGGCGGCAGTCAGTCAGCTTGTGTGTGTCAGGTCAGTCAGGTCAGGTCGGAAGAAGCGAGGTGGCCATGTAAAGTAGTCGAATGCCCCGAGTTCGTTCTTTCGATGCAGCTGCGCATGGCGTGATGGCTTGATGGCTTGACACGACCAGTCAGTGTGACGAGTCAAAAGACGCAGTTTCTGGCGAATGTGCGACTTGAGCAAGTCGCCTTGGACTTGGAGGAGACGATGAGGTGGTGGAAAGATCGCACAGCACCGCAGTGTGCACCGCAGTGTGCAAGAGGCGCGGCTGATGCAGTGCGTGCGCGCCTCTACGAGATCCCGCCGTGCTGCTTGGTGGCGCAAGTGCGCAACCTGCTAACCTGCTAACCACCAGTCGCAGCTATTCCCCAAGTCGCTGCTGTGATAATGAGTGGTCGCACTTGCTTGACGCGAATCCGTCCAGCTGCTTTGCGAGCATCGCATGCACTGCGATATGCGCTCGCATATGGAGCTCTCGTCATCGAGTCAGGATGCAGGACGCATGGCGATCAATCGCTTGTCCTCGTTGTTGCCGACGTCCTCAACAAGAGCTTTGCAAGAGCTTTGCAAGGTGGTTTGCTCCTGATGTAAACCACACATAGTATTCATGTCGCATATGACGTGCATACAAACATCAAGATACGATTGACAGAGAGCCGGTTCGGAACTGAACTTCAGCGTTGATGGCCATTGTACATCGCGTGTGGACCACGCCATGTTTATGACACAAGATTATATTGAGAGTTGTATATGATGAGAAACGCTCGAGCCAAGCGACCTCGACGCACGCAAGGCGCGACGCATCATGCCATCGCGCACGTACTATGGCACGATCGATATCGATCGTCGCGTTGCTTGAGGAGGCGACTGGTGCTCGGTCCCCCCTTCATCGAGGAGCTCACTCCCCATTTGCACGCGTAAGACTGTAGCGCCGCGATGATGCTGCCGATCCGTTCCTCTGCACTGCTTGCGCTCGCGCTCGCTGCGAGCAGCAGCAGCTCCGCGAGCGCCACGACGCTCACGATCATCAACCAGTGCAGCGAGAGCATCGACTTGTGGGACAACCAGGTCGTGCAGGTCATGAGCCCCGGCGAGCGCATCACGCGCGAGCTCCCAGTCGGCTACAAGGGCATGTTCCGCGCCGGAAAGAACCCGCAAGCGACGCGTACGTGTGCTTTGATGAGCTGCTCCTTGCCACCACCACTGCTTCCGTCTGTCGAGCTACATGTGACGCAATGACTCACACTGCATATGCCTGTGTGTGCGTGCATCACTGCAGTGGCCGAGTTCTCGGTCGACGGCAACATGAAAATGCTCTGGTATGACATCAGCATCATCCCGACCGGTCCCAAGTCAGGCGTACGTCCTCGCTCGCTCTCTCACGATGTATGAAACCAAGGCATGTTCGGTCTCTACGTGACACTCACCTGTTCCTTTGGATCGACTCTAGCCGGACTACTGCTCGAGCCTCCAAGCTTGTAAGGACTACACCGGTGGCGTGGGGTTCAACAAGCCCATGCAGATCGCACCGGCAGGCTGCAAGACCCGCACGTGCATGTACGACGGCTGCCCCGACGCGTACCAGTACCCAAAAGACGACCTCAAGACCACGTCGTGCGGCATCAACAACCCTGTGGATTTGACGTTCTGTCCAGGTGGCGCAGGCGGATCGCCTCCAGCGACGCAGGCTCCGACGCCACCACCGACGACCCAGGCACCAACGCCACCACCAACGACGCAGGCACCAACGCCAGCTCCGTCGCCGGAGCCAACGACTCCGACGCCGACGCCCGAGCCAACGGCAGACCCTGCGCTGCTCAAGCTCCTCGGTGTGCGCGGCGAAGGAAGCTCGAGCGGCTCGCACGCTGGATCGGACAGCAAGGTTGCGAACGCGGAGGACACTGCGGCGCTTGAAGCTGGTGTCGTGACGCAGGCGCCGCCATCGACTGGCGCAACTACCGCATCGGTCGTGCTCGACCCTGTGGACACGACTGCGAGCGACAACGCGACTGGAGCCGGCGGGAGCTCGCAGAACGTGTCGGTGCAAGGCGCGACGAGCTCGTCTGGCAACTTTGGCGTGACGCTCATTACGATCCTTGGCGCCGTCGGGTGCGTCGCCGGCACTGTCGTGTTTGTCGCCGCGAAGAAGAAGAAGCAGCTCGACGAGAGCGAGACGAAGGACTCGCTCTACTGCGAAGAGGGCATGCTCACGCCAGTGGACAACATCCAGTGCATCTAAGCAAGCGAGCGAGCGCAGGTGTCATGCGCTGCTATTGAGAGAGAGAGAGCGAGAGAGAGAGAGCACGACGTGCGAGATTCTGGCCACGGAGCCACGGACGCTAATGCGTCGAGTTTTGATCAGTAAAGTATACGAACGCGCTCTCTTCTTCCATTCTATCAGTACGTTCGTTCGTACGCATGGATGGATAGTCAGATCGACCGACAGAGTTTGGAGTTTGGCACAACGATGAATGGATGAGGCAGCGAGACGGCGACGACAGCGAGGACCGCTCGCCTGCCTCTGTCGTTCTGAGTGCAAAGGTCTGGTCGGATGGAGATCAAACACTTGTGTGTGAGAGAAAGAGAGCTTGAATCGCATAGCACGCGTGACTGACTCACAAAGACGTCATGAGAGCAGAGCAACACCACAGCAGCAGAAGAGGAAGCGACGTCAAGAAGACGCTTGCATGCGAACGAGCGCTCAAGCAAGAAGAAGACGAGATCCTCAACATCACATTCGTTCTGAATCGATTTTCGAGTCGGTCCAGGTCGTAATTGAGCATACAAAGTGCAAGTGTAATGTGTAATCAGCAAGTTCAACCTACGACGTGCAATATTGCGTTCAAGATCCGACGCAGTTTTGATTAAAGCGAACATTATGTTGACCACACAATATTCAGCATACATTACCCAGGTCTATATCTTTTTCCGCCATGTAAACGCAGACATGTACGTCGCATTTTGAACCGGCGGTCACAGCGAGCTGTCAAGTCGTGTGTGTGCGCCGCCGCATGTGATCGAGCACGCACACGCGCTTGCTTCGGTCGACGCTCGCTCGCAGA
>JAASFN010000151.1:0-34473 GCA_023333795.1 Globisporangium rhizosaccharum
AGGTCGACGTGGATGCTGAGCTGCGACCTGATGATGTCGCGGCGCAAACATCCAGCGATGCTGGAGTCGACCAAGAACACGCCTGTGAAGACGTCTCTCACACTCAGAATGACGAAGATACGACTGTGGACGACGATGCGACCGTAGCGACGAGCACGTACTCGGACACAGACCCGACCGAGACGAGCGATTGGGCAGTGGATCGAACGAGTTGCATGTCGTCAAGATCGCTAGGAGGCAATCTGGCGGATCGCGATCATTTGTCAATCGTTCTCGTGGCTCGCACTTGCACGTATAAAGTCGCGCCAGTTCCATTCACACACACTGCACCATGGCGACCGAGAAAGAGAAGATGATCCGCGGCGACATGTACTTTGCGTTTGGACTGGAGCTCCTGGGCGAGCGCGTACGCGCCGGCGAGCTCGCGCGCAAGTACAACCAGCAAACGCTCGGGAGCAATGAAGCCACAGCGATTCTCCACGACCTCTTTGGCTCGTGCGGCAAGGACGTGCTCGTCGAAGCGCCGTTCCGCTGCGACTATGGCTACAACATCCACGCTGGCGACGGTGTGTTCATGAACTTCAACTGCGTCCTGTTGGACGAGTGCAAGATCCGCATCGGTGCGCGCACGCTCCTGGGACCGAACGTCCAGCTGTACACTGCAGCGCATCCGCTCAACGTCGAGACGCGCAGGAGCGGACTCGAGTTTGGCAAACCGATTACGATCGGCGAAGACGTGTGGATCGGCGGCGGTGCGAGCGTGATGCCGGGTGTGACGATCGGCGACGGCGCAGTTATTGGCGCTGGCAGCGTCGTCACGAAGGACGTCGCGCCGCGGACTGTCGTCGCTGGCAACCCAGCGAAGGTGATCAAGAGGCTTGAGGCTTGAGTGAGGACATATCCATTCAAATGACTTGGTTTTAGTATAGTGTCATCTGCTCTGTTTGCAAGCAGTAGTGCGAAAATCAAGGGAGAGAGTCAAGTGATGTCGTCCACATAATGTTGTCAATCGCGACTCAGATTCGGAGTAGCCAATCAAACGCTTGCGAGGGGTGGGGTTTTCTACCTCCAAGCATCTTTCTCAATTGTCTATACAAATTCACAGCAATAGGAAGAAAGCGTCGAGCTACCGGTTTTCGAAGCCTCTCGTTGACAAGCGAGCGAACTGGAAACTTGACCATTCGAGCAAGCGGCAGGAAGCGCGCTACGCTCGCACGAACGCTCGTGTGCTTGCAGAAGGCAGTGAGTGACCTTGCGACGACCGCGGCGGCGCTTTGACAAAGCCTGGCCACTGCGTGGACACCCCGCACGTTAGGCGGCAGAGCGAGCCAGCCACTCAGTCCGTCAGTCGACACTGCACCAGCAAGCGAGGACACACGAGACTTCTGCTGCTGCTGCATCGCAGGAGCCCCGCTGGTCAACAGCGAGCAGCTCACAAGCAACCACAGACACACGCATTGCAGACACGTCTGCCTGCACGCGCACGGCTCGACACACATGTGCATCTGCAGCTCTCGGCATAGTGCGGGTCTGGCCGCTTCGCAGGACGAACCCAAGGAGTTTGGACACACAGGACTCACGGACCGCATCTCCGAGTACGTCTGAGTGTCTGAGTGCAGTGTGTTTATGCTCATGCAGGTGCTGGCACTGACACTTTGCTCACACATTGCGTCTCTCTAGTCTTAGCACGCCGAGCGATGCGTCGCAGTTCGTCGTCTTAGAGAGCGCACTTGACGACACAGAGCAACAGCACCAGATGATGATCGACAGTACTGATACAAGCAACGCGCGCGTGCGCGTAGTCTCGACGTTGTCGCTGCTCGCGATCGGCTTCTTCTCGATCTGCGCGGGTCCAATCGGCTCCGAGTCGATCATCACAGGTACAGTCCGTCGTCCCTTACTTGCCCTGACTCGAGAAGCCCAAGGACGACTGGACTGACGACGCGACGCTCTCATTTGTGTGTATCTGTTGTTGTAGCTGGCGGTCCTGCGATCGGTCTCCTCTCTCTCGTGCTGTTCCCCGTTCTGTTCTACGTCCCAATGTGCTACATCGTCACCGAGTTGGTTTCGGCGATCCCAGCAGCCGGTGCGTCTATCGTCGTCCTAGTCCTAATGCCTGATAGTCTCAGGCTCGCGCTCGTACGCTAAGACGCTGCTTGTCATCCTCGTGTCTTGCCCAGGTGGCCATGCGTACTGGATCGCCCTGGCGTTTGGACCACAGTGGGGCTTCCAAGCCGGCTACTGGTCCTGGGTCGCGAATTGCATCAACTGCGCGCTCGTGTCGTCCATGTCAGTCGCGCTCTTCAGTCAGAACAGCAACGGATCGGACCGCTCGACGCTAGAAGAGATCTTCCGCCAAGGACTTCCGCTCGTGCTCGCGCTCCCTGGCTTCTTGAGTCTCCGTCACGTCGGTGTCTTGCTCTCAGCGCTCTTTGCCGGTGTCCTGAGCACCTACTTTGTACGTAAAGCAGGATGTCTCCTGCTGTTGCTCCTAGGGATGATGCGGCTGACTGGTCCTATGCCTGTGTCGTTTGCGTCTGTAGGTCCTCGTTGCGAGTGGCGCAATCAATGCAGGCGAATGGAGCGACTTGACCGACTTTCGCTACGCAAACGCGGCCGACACAGCTGGCGACACACCAGTCGCTCGAGCCATTCATGTCGACGTCCTGTCGCTGCTGAACAACCTCATCTGGAGCTTCCACGGCTTCCACAACCTCTCGGTCTTTGCCACGGAAGTGCAGCACCCCGCTGTGACGTACCGCCGCGTGATGTTCCTCGCACTCGTGATCGTGCCGCTCACGTACCTACTCCCGATCGCAGTCGCCGTCGCAGACAGCGACCCAAAGTGGACCAAGTGGAGAACGAACGCAGACGGCGACTTCCTCATTGCCTTCGGTGGCTCGCCTCGCGACATTGTCGCAGGCTCGTTGCTTGTGTTCAGCGTCGTGGGACTGTACGTCACGGGTCTGCTCTCGAGCGCGTTCCTCGCGTCCGGCATGGTCGCAAAGCGCTTTGGACCGCCAGGCTTTGCTAGGTACGTCCTCGTATATTTCTAGGTCTCTAGGTCGCTTGTGAAGTCTCTTGCGACGATGTGAGTTGCTAACTGATCCTACTACCTCTTGCTTGTGCCTGAACGACCTGACCAGCAGCAACAGCAGGAGCCAGACCACGCCGCACAGTGCGATCTTTACGAGCCTTCCGATCATGCTCATCATCGTCAACATCGAGTGCGACGACATGGTCCGGATCTCGAACGCACTCAGCGGACTCTGCACCGTCGTGCTCATCTTTGCCGCGATCCGCCTTCGGTTTATAAAGAGCGACCTCGAGCGACCGACCAAGCTCTGCGGCAACGCACACGTGTCCGTCATGATCGCGTCGCTCGTCGTGCCCGTCGCGAGTCTCCTGTACGTGACTGCGCACGCGTTCGAGACGCTCATCAGCAGGACGCTCACGTCAGTCTTCGTGCTCATTGGACTCGTCTACGGCTGGCGCGGCAACTTTAGCAACTTTGAGTCCAGTCTATAAGTCGTTAGCAACTCACCTATTTAAGAGAGTGCGTCTTCGATCTCGTGCCTTGATCGCTCGCCGAGTCGACTCGTTTGACTCGTCGCTAGCACTCGAAGCTCTAACGTTGACGCGCTCAATCCATCTTGCGCTTCCTCCTCGCACTGGCTCGCGTCGTTCGCTTGCCAGTATCCACTGGATTCTCATCCTTCAAGACGACTCTGTCGTCCTCCGTACGCTCGACCTTGAGCTTCTTCACGGCACCTGTGCGCGTCGCTGCTTGGGTCGTCTTGAGCTTTGCAAACGTCGTCGCTTCCTCTGCTGTAGGATCTTCATCCGGACTCGCATCCTTGCGACTCGAGCGCTGCTGCTCCTTTGCCAACTTGGCTTTCGCTTGGAGCTGCTGGAGCACTTGCTTTTGCTTTGCTGCTGTGCGACTGAACACGAGCGTCGAGTCACTTGATGCCGTTGGCGCGAACGCGTAGCCTTCGAGGTCGAACGCTTTGATGCCGTCGACCGATGCGACTTGGTGCTGGATCAAGTACCGACACATGAGGCCGCGCGCGCGCTTCGCGTAGACCGACTTGATCTTGCCGTCGTCCTGGAACACGCAGTCAACGACGCGGACGCCGGCATCGAGCGCGTCAAGCGGAATGCTCTTGAAGTACTCTTGCGACGCGAGGTTCACGAGGACCTTCGTCTCGTGACTCGTCGCTTCACTGGCAAACGTCTCGTTGATCGTTTGTGCGAGCGTCGAGCCCCAGAACGCGTACAGGTCTTTGCCGCGCGAGTTGGCAAACCGCTGCCCCATCTCGAGGCGATACGCTTGGATCAGATCCAATGGACGTAGGATACCTAGAGGTAGACAAGTCGCAGCGCTCGTCAGTCGAGCAGACTCGTGGCAGTGGCAGTGAGACGTGAGACGCTAGAGACGGAGCGTACCGTAGAGACCGCAGAGGATGCGCAGATGATCCTGTGCGTACGCGAGCTCTGCGTCCGAGAGCTCGTGGGCAGCGAGTCCTACGATAGTACAAGCATTGGGCCGTCATGTGGGCTCGGCTGCTTTGACAGTGAGGTTGGCACGAGCAGAGCGCTGCAGTATGTACCTTGATAGGCTGGACCATTGAACGCCAGTGCCGCTTGCTTCTTGAACTCGCTTGGCACTAGTGGCTCTTTGCTGGCCGTGGCGTCAAAGTCTTGGAACCTACGCAATGGTGTAGCAGTGTCAGATGACTTGGAGTCGTTGCGAAGTAGGACTGATGATGCACAGCCAGTGACGCCAGACGTGAGCTACTGCTGCCGCTCACTCTTACCGCTGATAATTGAGCTTTGCAAGTGCGTCGCTCACACTGAGCAGTGCTTTCACTTTGGCTTGCGAGAGCTGCTGGAGCTGCGCGACCTACAGTTGACCAAACACATGAACAAGCTCAGCACAACGTTGCTGCTGAAAGGGTTTGACACACAAGACGAGCAATTGAACGCACCAGATCGTGTGCATCGCGCAAGAGCGCCGGCTCAGAGCATCTGCTCACAGCAGAGCGTGTCATGTCGAGCGTCTTCGCTGGCGACAGCACATACAGCAAGCGCGCAGCAGCAGTCATCGCAGTCGAGTGTGTCTGTCAAGCAGTCGGTCGGTTTTGATGGTCATAGCAAGTTGCTTTGATAGCAAAGTCAATAGTGACAAAAAGCAGGTTATCTTCTCTATTTTGATGCAAGCGATTATTGATTGACAATTCAAAAATTTTGTATGTAAAATACCTATCCAAGGTGATACTCAAGCTGTTGTGATGTGTGCAGTCGTGTCCAAGACGACACGGTTGTGGCGAGTGCTCAAGTCCTCGAGAGTGCAGTACAAAGAGCCCAAACACAGCGACAGAGCTCAAGGCGTCATGACACACTTGCATACACAGACAGAAGCTGTTTCGATTATCCTTAGCGCTGTCATACAACTGCCAGTCCTACAGAAGTCACCAGCTCAGACCAAGGCCCTGCAGCCAGAGCATCCAACACACACACACACACAGATTCACGCAATCTGTTAGTCAGTCAGTCCAAGGGATTGCGCACTGAGCGCGCAAGAGACGTACGTTTTCCGCTGCTCGTCGACGACCTGATCGCGCATCTCGACGTCTCCGCTGTGAACACCATGGACGTCGTGAACATCGTGGACGCCATGAACATCGTCGTCGTCGTCGTCCATCTCATCCACGCCCGTGTGTGCGAGCATCACATGCGGGCTGTCATCGTGCGGAGTCTCGGTCTGATTCTCCATGTGCGTCTGGATCTGCGTCTGGTTCGGAGTCTGCTGTTGCTGCTGCTCGTACGTGACGTAGCTGCGCTTGAGCGTGAGGCCGTTGCGTCGAATGAACTTCGTGACCCAGTTCTCAGACGCTTTGAAGCTCGCATTCGTGCGCTGGAACATGTGCTGCGCCGTCTTGGCGATCCACTTGCGCGTCACGCGGTCTTTCTTCGCGCGCTCTTGGATCACAACGACCAGCAGCTTCTCTTCTGCGAACTCGAGGTACGGCTTGCGGCCGCCGCCAGTGATGCGCTTCTTGTGCGACGCGTCGCTCAAGATCTTCTCGCGGTTCTTCCACCACTTGCGGAACGACGACGCACTGACGTCCCAGTTCAGCGCACTGAAGTGCTTCTCGGCGCGCGACGGAATGCCTTTGCCTGGCCCCATGATCCACTCAATCGCCTCTTTCTTCATGCTCAGCGGAATGCTCTTGCGCTTGATCGGAGCAGCACTGGCGCTGGCACTCGTGGTTGGTGCAATGGCAGCAGACGCGCTCCCAGCAGCGACGTCGAGTGGCAGCGGCAGTGGACCACCAGCGCTACTGGCAGCGACAGCAGCAGCGACAGCTGCGACACTAGCTGTCGGCGAGCTCATCACAGACGAAGGTGCAGTTGAGAGCGGCAAGAAGTCCATTGCGCTCGCTTCGACTTTGCCGAGCACGGACGTGTCGCCGCCAGCAGCTGCGACCATGTGCACGTCTGCATCGGTCATGCCCGCGACGTTCACCCCAGCGGCTGCTGCATGCTCGACGAGTGCGTGGTGCGCGTCTGCAATCGCTTGCGCTTGTTGTGCTTGCGCCTGCGCAATGAGCTGCTGCATGCCGCCATCGCCGACGAGCGCAATGACCTCCTCGGGCGTCGGAACTTTCGCTGCCATGACGTTCGAGTTGGAGCTTCCTGGGTCGCTGAGGTTCGTTATTCAGCGCCGTCTTCTAATACGGGCCACTCCTTTCGGGAAGACGCTCTCTCGCTTTTGTCACTATCAGTATCTTACAACTGGACGAAAGAATCAAAGGCAGTTGCCATTTCGCTTGTGTTTACCATGCCATTCTGAACAATAGCGCTGTGTGAGAGCGCGAAAATCAAGGGAACGACTGCATGTGCATCGCCACACTTGATCGCTCACAACGGCATCCGCACCAAGATCATCACGACACCAACAACGAACGACAGCAGCAGCAACGATGGCAAAGAAGAGCATGTGGATGGCGCTATTTGCGCTCGTGGCTGTGCTCCTGAGCGTCATGACGACGACTGTCGCGGCTGGCGCGCCGTCTGCGAGTGCGAGCCACATCCTCGTGCCCACGGAAGCTGAAGTTGACCAGCTCCTCACGGAGCTCGAAGCCGCCGATGACCTCCCAGCCAAGTTTGCCGAGTTCGCGCAAGCAAAGAGCAAGTGTCCTTCGAGCCGTAACGGCGGTGCGCTCGGGACGTTCGGCCGTGGTCAGATGGTGCAGGAGTTTGACGAAGTCGTGTTCGAGAAGCCGGTCGGCGTGGTGCACAAAGTGCGCACGCAGGTGCGTCCACTGCTGCTCTGCTCTCTCTCTCGTATGTTCATTACCTGCGACTTCTGGTGTATGGAGCGATTCACTGACGTATACGTGCTTAACTCGTATGTGCAGTTTGGCTGGCACTTGGTGCTCACGACGTCGCGCTCGGGCATGGGCGACGACGACATCCCAAAGGACGACTTGTAAGCGCCAGACAGCACGCACGACGCCTCGCCTCTACGCACACGTTTGTGCTAGTAGCTCATACAGCGCTCATTCAGAGGCAGCAAGTAAAGGAACGAATGCATGACACGTGTTCCTTCATCCACTCACTCACACAGTAGCTCGCTCGCTCTACCAGGCAAGCACTCAAGTGATTGGATCCGTTGCTACTGGCACCTGTACTATCGCTCTCTCTCTCTCTCTCTTGCTAGAGTCGCTGGTGACGAGAGCTTACTCGGCTTTCTTCACGTCGCCCGTACGCTCCGAGCAGATGAGCACATGCCAGCCAAACTGCCGCCATCATACACAACACGACAGTCAGTACACAGTCGCCACTGCGAGCAGAGCCACCCAGATACAAGCAGAACACACCTGCGTCTGGACCTTGTGGACCTTGCCCACGTCTTCCTCAAACACGACCTTGTCGAACGCTGGGACCATCTGGCCACGACCAAACGATCCGAGGTCGCCGCCCTTGCGACCTGACGGACACGTGCTCGCCTTTGGCGCAAGCTCAGCGAGCTTCTTGAGCGGGTCCGCCGCTGCCGAGATCTCCTTCACGAGCTTGTCGACTTCAGCCTCGGTCTTGACGAGGATGTGGCTCGCGCGCGCCTTCACGCCGCCCTTGGCGCTCGAGCGACTGCCCATGTACATGATGATCACGAGCAGGATCGGACCCATGAACGGCGCGGCCTGGACGAGGAAGTTGCGGAAGAGCTTGTAGAGCTCCGACTCGGGCTCCTCCGTGCCGTCCGAGCGCGTCGAGATGAGCACCAAGTGCCAGCCAAACTGCGTCTTCACCTTGTGCACCACGCCGATCTCCTCCGTGAACACGACGCGGTCGAACTCCGGGACCATCTGGCCCTGGCCAAACGTCCCGAGGTCACCGCCCTTCTTCGACGACGGGCACTTGGAGTGCGCCATCGCGAGCTTTGCGAACGGCACGAAGACGTTCTTCGACTCGTTGATCTCTGCGAGGAGCGCATCGGCTTGCGCCTCCGTGTCGACGAGGATGTGGCTCGCATGCGCCTTGGGCGAGGCCGCGACGCCGCCGTGGCTCCCGAGGAGCGCGACAAGCAGAAGCGCGAGGAGCGTCGAGAAGAGCGTGTAGCGCTTGCCGCTCATGCTTGATGCCGGTCGTGGGTTGGTGGTCGTGCAAGTGACGCGCGGTCGAGGATGGCGATGATCTCGTCCGTGTTGCGAGCAGGAAAGAGTGAGTGAGGGGGACAGTCGAGTCTTCGTGGCTGCTTCGTGGCTCGTTTGCCCACACTTGGATTCAGTATGGTCTGGTTTGCACACAGTTGTTTTGATTTCAGTATGCTTGGTTTGACAGAGACCATATTTGTAAATAAATTGTTCATAGAGAGTACAAATGTAATAATACTAGCTTGGTTGCATATAGGTGTAGTCGACTCATCCGAGCCAATCGCTAATGCAGATTCTCATGTGTACAATCGCACGCACTTGCCTTTTCGAGAAAGGCTGTTTCAAGCAACAGCACCAAAGCTGCCAAGCGCCGATCTGGCGCGCTGCTGTCACGACCGCGCTCGATCGATATCGCTCTCATTGCTGCTGCTGCTTGTCCTGCGCACCCACGTGCATCGCACCGAAATTGCGCGAGCCTCCTCCACATGCCGCGCTGCCTGAGTTTGATTCGCAGCGAATGAAGAGAACCACTTCTGCAAGTGCGAGCGGCTTTGCGTCGCTCTTGGCTCCGCCATCGTCGTACACTCGAGGAGGAGGAGGAGCAACCGCAGTGACGACAACGACTGCTGCTGCGGCACCGCCTGCTCCACCTCTCCGATCTACGAGCACTGGCGCAATGACTGCGTCTGCGATGCCTACAAGCGCGTTTGAGAAAGCACATAGCAGTCTCGACGACGTATCGTCCAACAACAGCACAGCGAGCACCGCCAGTTGCTCTAGCACCAGCTCGAGCAGCTCGAGCTCCCATCGACCAAACAGTGCGCGTGCAGTCTTGACCAGCGCACGCAGCTTTGGCGCGACGCAGCAGCCGCAAACCGACATCCGTAGCAAAGACAGCAGCGTCCGCGTCGCCGTGCGCATTCGTCCACTGCTGCCGAAAGAGATCGCGACGAACGAGCGCGTGTGCGTCGAGCGCAATGCGAACTCGATCACTGTCGCAGCGACGGATCAGCGCTTCACGTACGTTCTGCAAGTGCATGTGTGTCGATAGACCAGTCATGCTGTGCTCACAGCCGTCGCTTGTGTGCTGCTGCTGCTACAGATTCGACCACGTGTTCCCAGTCGGCGCATCTCAGACTGGTACGTCTGCGTGTCCAAGCGCATTGGGTCATGACACTAGCGATGGCGATGGACTGACGTGTATGTGCTGCAATTCGCCACTCCAGAACTGTACAACGATGCGCTGGAGCCGCTCATGGACTCGTTCCTCCAGGGCTTCAACGTCACAGTCATCGCGTATGGGCAGACGGGGTCTGGCAAGACGTTCACGATGGGCAACAGCATCGCCGCGTCGTCACTGATCGCATCGCGCCTCTTCTCTCAATCGTCTAGCAAGAGCACCACAAGCGCAAGTACGAGTGCTGCATTGCCAGTCGACACGCTCCACGAAGGCGAAGGACTCATCCCGCGCTTCCTCTTCCAGCTCTTTGCGCGACTGAAAGAGATCGAAGCCGCTGGGAGTGCGAATGGCAGCGAGAACCACGTGTCCGTGTCGTTCCTCGAGATCTACGGCGAAGACATCCACGACCTTCTGCAGAGCCACACGCGGCAGCCGCACGACGACAGTTCGCAGAACTTGCAGCTCCGCGAGAGCCAAGCTGGCGTTTGGGTCCAAGGACTGACTGAAGTACGTCTTCGTGCGATGCGACGGTCTGTCTGACTGGTCAGAGCCTCTGCACCAACTCCAGACTCACACTGTGTTGCCGCTGATTATTGTGCTGTAGGTGCGTGTGTCGAACCGACGCGAAGCGCTCGAACAGATGCGCGTCGGCTCGCTACGCCGTGCGACTGGGAGTACGGAGATGAACGAGCACTCGAGTCGCTCGCACGCAGTGTATACTGTGAAGATCGTGCGGCGCATGAGCCGGCGCGAGTCGCTCAGTGCAACGACTGCTGCTGCGATCGCAGCGCAGAGCCGCAGAGCTGGTGCGGACAGTGCGAGTCCAGAGAACAACGAGACTGCAGACACGACGATCGTGTCGAAGCTCACATTCGTCGACTTGGCAGGCAGCGAGCGCCTGAAGCGCACACACGCAGAGGGGAATCGCATGAAAGAGGGCATCCAGATCAACGTCGGGCTCTTGGCGCTTGGGAACGTCATTAACGCGCTTGGCGACAAGAAGAGCCGCTCGAGTGCGCCAGTGCACGTGCCGTACCGGTCGTCCAAGCTCACGCGCTTGCTCCAGGACGCTCTCGGTGGAAACAGCCGGACGCTGTTCATGTACGTTGGCCACATAGACGTAGTGCTGTGATCGTAGAGCCTCGTAGAGCGGCGAGGGATTCACTCGACAGTGTTGGTCGTCTCTGCGCCTATGATGCCGCAGTGCGTGCGTGTCGCCGGCTGAAGCGAACGCGAGCGAGTCGCTCAACACGCTGCAGTACGCGAACCGCGCGAAGAACATCCAGAACAAGGCGGTGAAGAACATCGACAGTCGCTCGGCCGAAGTCTTGGGTCTCAAAGCGTTCAACGCGTTGCTGCAGCGCGAGCTCGTGAAAGCGCGGTTCATCCCGTCGACGACGGCCTCCGACACTGCGATGTTGGAGGATCCGCAGATGATTGAAGCGATGGTCGACAAGCTCCTGCAGGACCCAGCGGTGCAGAGCTACTTGAAGCGACTCGAGGCGATGGCGAACGCTGTTGGCGCCGACGGCTTTGTCGGGAGCCATGATCTCGAGATGCACGACGTCGACCTCTCTGTCCTCGCGGCTCGGCTCACGGCGCAAGTGTCGCTGACGACTGTGGCGAGTACACAGCCGCCTGGCGATCTGCCAGTACTAGCAGCAGTCCGGTGCTCGGACGCCTCGCAGCCAGAGCGCATGGACGAGATCCGCATGGCAGACGACTCGACGGTCAAAGACATGAGCGTGAGCAGTCCGCTCGAACCAGACGCACGCGCCGCCGAGTGCGAAGCGCAGGTCCTGCTCTCGCAACAGAATTGCGACGAGCGCGACCAAACGATCGCGCGGCTCGAAGCGACGCAAGCGCAGCTCTTCGCTCAACTTGCAGCGCGCGACAGCGAAGTCGAGCGCCTGCGCAGTCGCGTCGATGAGCTCGAAGCGAACCTCGCGATCTCCAAGGGCAAGGAAGAGGCGTTCCTGCTCCTCGATGTACGTCCTCTGTCTGTCCTACGGCTGTCTCTATCTGCCGCTGACTGACTGACTGACTGTGTGTCTGTCGGCATCCTAGCGCTGCCAAGAGGTCTGGAACGAGCTAGGGCTGAACGCCGAGGACCAAGCTGGCAAGTTCAAAGACATCAACGAGCTCTTGCTCAAGAAGTGCGCAGAAGAGCTCGAAGGGCTCGAGTCGGCGCGCGAGCAGCTCCACGTGCGCATCGACGCAGCGTACGACAGCGTCGAGCGCCTCGAAGACGTCCTTCATGTGGACGAGCGCGTCAACTTGGCGCTGCTGCCGACAGTCGCAGGCAAGACGCTCTTGGCGCAAGAGAAGTATCTGCTCATCGCGCAAGGGCGATTGGAAGACGAGCTCCGGCGCCGCTATCAAGCGCGAACGTGGAGCTTGCGCAAGATCCGTGACCTCGTGCGGCTCATGCGCCTTGCGAGCTGGCGAGAGCTGCGGCATGTCGCGATCGACGCGATGGGCGTGCAGCTGCCAGAGCTTCTCGAGACGCTTGGTCTCCTCGAAGCAGACGACAGTGGCGATAATCAACTGACGACACCTCTGCCAATCGAGCGCTTGCTTGCGATCGCGCAAGACGTGAATATGACACTCGGCGCGCTCAAGCGCGACGCGAGTGCGCTCAGTGGTCTCGAGCAAGAGCAGACGCAGCGCGTCGCTGAGGCTGACGACGAGCTCCGGAGCATCCGATCTGTGCTCCAGCAGATGCAGTTCACGTCCGACGAGCTCCTGCACGTGCTCTCAAAGGCAGTGATGTCCTGCAAAGCCGCTAGTGCGAACGAGACGCCTGACAGCAACGGCAGCAGCGATGACGAAACGCTACAGAGCATGCTCCTCTGGATCCTCCAAGAAGGCGAGAGCCTTGGCGTTGGCACCGACGTGCTGACGCTGCTCACGAGTGTCCGTCGGAGTCTCGTGGAGATCTATGACGGCCGCTCGAACGCCATCTCGTACCTCTACTCGACATTGGACGAAGCGCTCACACTCGGTCGTGAGATGCTCTCAGACGCCAGCGCTGACGACGCACGTGCGCTCATCAGCGGCGACCCAGAGGACCTCGCAACTGACGACGCGCCACGAGCTTTCAACTGCAGCTACACTGACCTGGAGACTGGCGTAAAGCGCTTGGACGCGCTCGGCACACCGATCAAAGCGTCACTGCGAGCGCTGCTGCTCTCGATCGACGACGAGTTCACGGCGTTTGGGATCGAGACTGACGCGCAGCGTATCAGCTTCTTCCTCGGAAGCGACGACGACGAGAACAACGCAACGCGCAAGACGCTCGAGCGGTACATCTCAGGCGCTAGTCCCAGCAGCAGCTCGGAGGACGCTGTGGCTGAGCCAGTGCCCACGCCAGAGGCAACGCTGTCGACACCGCCAAGCAGCTCGTTCCTCTCGGACATCGATCCAGCGTTCCGTACATTCGGCAGCGTCTACTCGGCAACGTACAGCAAGACCACGCTCGCGCGACTCAAGGACGCGATCTCGGACGTCGCGGTCGTGCAGCGCACGCTCGCGAGTGCGACGAAGCGCCTGGCGTCGCTCCAGCAGATCATGAAGCTCTTCAATGAGATCAGCGAGTTCCAGAAGAAGATCGGGCAGTTCGAAGCGAGTGCGAGTCGAAAAGACCGGCTCTTTGGGAGCTCGCTGCGGCTCTTGGAGGAGGAGAAGTTCCGCAAGATGGCGGCGAAGCGGTACCCGAGTCTCCTCGCTGCGTTGCGCAAAGAAGTGGCCAAGTGGCTCGCGAACGACGACGGTGAGTTCGACTTGAGCGTCTTGGGCAGCAACCTGAAGAACCTCTTGCTCGAGATGATGAACACCGACACGGGGCTCATGCACTTGGACCTCGGCGTCGTCGATACGAGTCGCACGTTGGCGCGGCGGCAGTCCAAGACGGCGCTCACACCGACGCCAGCAGCCAGCGCTGCGAGTCAAACAGCAAGTAATGGTCATGCGAGTGCACCAGCACGCAGTCGCTCAATGACAACGATGGTACGAGACTCGAGTGCAAAGAAGCGCCTCGCGTTCGAGCACTAGCACCGAAAGCGAGCGCTCACACGTATCATAGACACCGCTCGGACCCTCGTGCGCTTCCGGCGACAGTACCAACCAATCTACCTATCTATTCCTCTTTGTCATTGCTACGTCACGACTCGGAGGCGTTTGTCCACTGCGCTTGAGTCGCGAACGCTTCACAAACTTGCGCAGTCGTCAGGCGCTCACACGATGATGCATCGGATGCGTCGCTGTCGTACGTTGCGAGTGGTCCCTCAAAGACCGCTCGCCCAGGTACGTTGCTCGTCACTGTCGCTCGTGCCGTCGACTGAGACGGCAACTGAATCGCCTCAAGACATCCGAACGCCGCCCACTTCTTCACAGACGGCGCGACGAATGTATGAAGCGAGCTGAAGTGTGCGCCTGCAGCAATGAGCATCGCCGCGACGTCCACGTGCCCAAAGCCTACCGCGTACACAAGTGCAGGACCGTCGTTTTCGTGGAACGCCACGAGCTGTTCGCCGCCGCGTGCGATCATGTACGCAATCAACTCGGTCATGTGCCGGATGCACGCGAGCTGGAGCACGTGCGCAAACTGGAACGCAAAGACACTGGCGTCGGCACGTCCAGCGCCTTTGACGCCGCGCCAATGCTCGAGGAGGTAGATCGCCATCGCTTCGTGGCCGCGCGACACGGCGCAGTCGAGCGCAACTTCGACAAAGTCGTGGAAGTGGAGACCGTCAGTGTGTCGCGTCGCTTCTGTGAGCGTCTTGCTCGTATCGAGCTCAGTCGCAGCAAGCAAGCTCTGGACAATCTCGAGGCGGTTCCAGCGCACAGCTTGGAGCATGTTGCGCCGCTGTGACTGGTACGTCGAGCGCCGGAGCAAGAGCGGCAGACGCATTTTCACGAGGAACGCCGCCATTGCTGCGTCGCCCACATCGCAGACGTAGTCAAAGAGCGATAGCTGCGGGAAGCGCCACTGCCGCATCGTAGTGCGCACAGTCTTGAACGCGAGAGTGCGTGTGTTGGCCGCAGAGCGCTGGGCCTTTCGTGTCACTACCGCCGGAGGTGGCTTGCGGAGCTTCCAGCGTCGACTGCTCGAGTTCATCAAGTAGCTCTCGTCGATCGCCTCGTGTGTCGTCACGCGACGCTTCTCGCGTGACGGCAAGCATGTGCTTGCAAACGTGTACCAGCCTGGGAACGCAAACCACTTGAGGAGACTCGCGATCGTGAATGACGTTGCGTACGGATGCGTACGCGCTTCGTTCGAGTGGTCGACAGCTGCGTCTGCACTTGCACCAGCAATCAGGAGGAGCTCAAACGCTTGGACGCGTCCAAAACCGAACGCATAGAGCAGTGGCGTGTACCCTGAAGCGTCTCGCTCGTCGATCAGCGAGGTGCTGCAGCTGCTATTGTCTTTCGAGTCGGACGACACAGTAGCTGCTGCCTCGAGCTGCTGCTGCAAGAACTCGACGTCGCCATAGATCGAAGCGTAGTGGAGCAACGAGCGCTGGTCGAGACAGCGCAGTGCCAAGACGCCGTGTTGCTTGCTCTCTGGATCGCCACTCCGCCGAGGCTCTTCATGCTGGGCACTTGCGAGCCACCGCACGATTTGGAACGCACCGCGTTGCGCGGCGACAAAAAGACCCGACTCGCCAGTTGGTGTATGAAGCAGCGCGTGTGTGCGTGAGCTCGTGCGCTTGTAGAGCGCCATGAGGATGCTCAATTGATTGCACTTACACGCGTACAGCAGAGCATTCAAGCCGTCCGCACAGCGCACCTCAATCGATGCACCAGCACTTACAAGCACCTCGACGACTGCGTCGTTGCCGTGGATGACTGCAACGTGCAGCGGTGTTCGTCCACGCACATCAGTCGCATCGACACCGCGCAGCGTTTGCTCGCGCTCAAGTGTGCGCAGCAACAGCGCGCAGATCGAAACATCGCCGGTCATTGCAGCAAAGTGGAGCGGCGTCTGCTTCCTGTGATCTTGAGCAAGGACATTGTACGCACCAACGTCGAGCAGCTGTGTGACAACGTCGCGTTCAAGTCCGAGCACTACGTAGTGCAGCGCCGTGGAGTCGCCCCACTCAGCTTTGCGCGCTCGGAGCTCCGTCGGGTACGTCTCGAGCGCACGCGCGACGAGCGCCCAGAACCGCTTCTCCATCCCAAGCACGCGCGCAATCGTCACTGCAATCGCAGACGCGCACTTGACGAGCTGGTGAAGCAAATCTTCGGTCATAGCGCGCGCACCATGTCGCTTCTCGAGCAAGAGCGCCATCAGGCCTTCGACTTCGACCAAGCGCCGCTCCTTGAACGCCAAGAACTCGGCAAAGCGCCGCCAGTGCATCGTGCGCTCAAAGCTCGGCGCCATGACAAAGCGCTTGAGGAACACCTCGATGAGCGCAGTGCTCAGTACTGCGCCGTGGTCGAGCAGGAGCTTCACACACGCAAACTGCACGGACTCGAGCGCACACTGCATTGCAGTGGTTGGAGAGCGGTCGCTCTCGTCCAGCGGCAGCGTGAATGCGACGTCTGCACCAGCTGCAAGCAGGACCTTAGCGACTTTCAAGTTGCACGGCGGTGGTTGTGCAAAGCACCGCACAAGTGCGTGGCTGATCGCCACTCCGTCGTCTGCAGTCTTCGTAGCGCTCATTGTCGCAAGCAAGTGACGCACGATCGCCGTACCATGTGCGTCTTGACGTGCCGCTGCGAGCACAAGCGGGGTCTCATTGCGAGCGTTCATTGCGCGTACGTCTGCACCGCTTTGCAGCAATGTCTCGACTGTCAGCATTTCGCCATGCGCACATGCAAGGTGCAGCAGCGTGTTACCTCCAAGAGCGTCTGTCGTGTGCTCGCGACGTGCATACGCAAGGAGCTTCTGGATCACAAACGCTCGCGTGTGTGCGCGAGGGACGTCATAGCAGCTCAAGGCGCTCAGGTTGTGCCACTTGCAGAGCGAGCCTGGTGCGACAAAGTTCCTCGAGTCTTGGATCGTGCGAAAAAAGAGCGCAAAGCGGCGACTGCGGCTGTTGTAGTCGAGACTCGCGACGACTGCGCCGAGCGACTGCGGTTCGATCGCGAGCGCGAGCAGCACGAACGTCTCCAAGCAGCCGCGCGACGCAGCGTACCAGATCGGCGACCGCGCAGCTGGTATCTCGCTCAGTCGCAAGTCTGCGGGTACACCGAGTGCGAGCACAAAGCACACGAGCTCGGCGCGGTTGTGCAGCGCAGCGCGATGGAGCAGCAGACAGCACGAGACAGCGCGCACGACCGTCGCCTTCCAGGGACTCGACGGATCGATAAAGCGCGTGGCGTGGGCGACAAAGAGCTGCTCGAGCACGAACCAGAACTCGCAGCGCGCACACACGATCAAGATCTTGAGCACAGTATCGAACGTCAATGCAGTCGAGACGAACGCGTCGAGGTCGCGCATGAGCGGCACGATCGCGTCCAAGAGCGCTTGTGCGCGCGCCACAGTGTTCCTCGCTCGCGTTGGATGTGCACCGCGACGCTGCAAGCGCTTTGCAACCGTCTGTCGCTGGCGAGTGCGACCGACGGCTTTGAACGGCCGCTTGCGTTCGGTCACCTTCGATGTTGCGAGAGTCTCAGGTACGAGCGGCTCGACAATGCCTTGGAGCACTGTGACGAGCACGTGAAGATCTGGCTGTGCGCCGTGTGCGAGCAGCAAGTGGAAGCCGTCGACGAACTGGTGCGTCGCGCAAGCTCGCAGTGCGTACTGGAACTCGTCAGCATGCTCTTTGTACCGAAAGCCGCCGCCACCGCCGCTGCCTTCATTGCTGCCTGCTTGGAGCAGATACGCCAGCGCTTCGAGCTGTCGGTGCTCACATGCGACAACGAGCAAGCTCGTCGGCTTCTTGCCTTCGCGCACAAAGCAACTGGAAAAGTTGTACTGTGCGAGCTTGGCAAAGTCCTGGAGGAGTGCCATGTGCCCATGAGCGACTGCGACGTGAATCGCTGTCTCGCTGATCCCGGCTCGCACACTGTGGTTATCGCCATTGAGGTTAAGCGCAGCGTTACTACTATGAAAGAGCTGGAAGACGCTGCTACCAGTGCGCATGAGCAACTGCACGACGCTCGTGTAGCCGGCGGCGACTTCGAGCTGCATCAGTGGTATCGCTTCGTTGATGCTCCGCTCCAAGTGCCGAACAAAGTGGATGCCAGGGTCCACGTACTTGTGCCGGCGCTTGCGTCGCGCCATCGTGATGTACTGCGTCCGGAGGTCCTTCCGCATCGACTCGGACACGACAAACGCAATCGCTCGAGTCGAAACAATGTCGTCAGCGCTGACGTCCTTGATGTCAACAAGGTCCTTGGCCGCTTGGTGCAGACGCTGCGTCACAGTCTCAATGTACGGGAGCGTCGCGAGTGGATTCGCCCCCAAGACGAGCAGCTTTGCGGCAGTCTCCACGTGTCCACACACGAGTGCAAAGTACAGCGCACCGATGTTCCAGTGCAGCGTCTTCACACACGCGCGTGCGCTTTGCGGTCGGGCAGGCGCGCGCACTGGTGTCTTTGAGACCCTCGAGCTGTTGCTGTGATGGCTAACAACGCGATGGCGATGGCGCTGCCTGGCTCGAACGACGATGCAGTTGACGTCCATGCCTGCCGCGACAAGCGCCGAGACGACTGCGGTCTCGCCAGCTGCTGCAGCGTAGTGGAGTGCGTTCATTGTCGGCGCTGTCGAGATGCTCGAGAGCACGACTTGGTGCGTGAGCAGCTCTTGCACGAGGTCCCAGTACCCGAGCACGCTCGCGCAGTGTACGTCACGTCGCGTGATGAGACCGCTTGTTGTTGTCGACTCGCCCAGTCGCGTCGCAAGCAAGAGGCAGATGCGGCCGAGCTGTGTCCACTCGGCGTGCTTGCTCGTCTGTGCGATGCCAAGGCGATCCATCGATGCCGTCGCTCGACCAAATGGAGCGAGTGTCCGCGCGACGTCGAGCGCAAACGTGAGTGGCGAGACGACAGCAACTGACGCCAACGCACTATCGAGCAGGCGCTGACTCGGTCCAAACGTCGGTATCTTGTCCATGCGCGCAGCGTGCAGCGCCTCGCGTGGCTTGATCAGGTCGAGCGAGATGCCAAACGACGTGATGCCGCGGCGAATTGCACAGAGCGTCCCAATGTTTGCACCGCTGTCGAGCAGGAGCTGCACCATTGCTTCGTTCTTGGACCGAATCGCAAAGAACAGCGGCGTCTCGTCACTCGAAGGTTGCAACAACTCTGTGTTCACAGTCGCATGCGCTGCGAGCAGCCGCTTTGCGCATGGGACGTGACCGCCAAGCGCTGCAAAGTGCAGCGGTGTGAACGAGCGTGCGCGAACAAAGTAGTCCCGGTCAGGCTGCGTCTCAAGCAGCAGGTCGAGCAACGCGAGGTGGCCAAACCACGCTGCACATCCGAGCGGCGTGTCGCCCGTGCGGTCGTTCACCAAGTTGACGTTTGCACCGAGCTCAATGAGTGTCCGCACGAGCGCAAGGTGGGTGCTTGCGTTGGCATCGTCGCTCGTGTCAGAGCGCTGCTGCTGCATCAGAGCACAGACGCGCTTGCACTCTTGGAGCAGCGCGGTCTCGCCAGTCCGAGCGTGCAGCATGTTGATCTCGACGTGGCGCTTGACCAAGTGGCGACAGAGCTCGACTGCGACGCTCATGTTCACCGCCGCAATGTCTGCAGCCAAGTGAAGCAGTGACGGCAGCGACATCTTGACTATGCGGCTGGAAGTGATCGATCGCTTGTCTTGCTCCTCTTCAGCATGAATCGGCGCCAAGAGCGCGTCGATGATGCGCTTGCAGACGCTCACGCGCTCAGGACGTCGCTTGCAGCCTTTGAGCAAGAGCTCAACTGGTGCGTCGATGTCAAACGCCACAACAACGTCAGCTGCTGAGCTCGAGTCACGCAGCATCCAGCTCCGAATGCCTGATACGCTTGGATCGACGTCTGTGCCTCGAAACAGCGCTGATGTCTTCCAACGCACGCCAAAGAGGTCGCAGCGCTGTCTCGAGACCGTGTACGCGACGTGTGAGATGCGTGGACTGGCACCTGCTCTGAGCAGTTCGAGACAAAGCGCTTCGTTGCCATGGACGCAGGCGTAGTGCAGCGGCGTGAACCCTTGCGCGTCTTGGAGATTGAAGATCGGCACCACTGCATCGGCTCCACTGAGCTTGTCTCGCGATGCCGTTGAGTTGCTCGCGTCTTCGGTCGCACGGAGGAGCGCCAGTGCGACGCGCCAGTGCTGCCACTCGATTGCAAGATGCAGCGGTGTCTTCCCACTCGCGTCTTGGGCGCCAAGTGTACCGGGGAACGTCACCATGAGGCACGTCGCAATGCGTTCGTAGCCTTTTGCAGCGGCGATGTGGAGCGGAAGCTGCACGCGCTGGTCGCAGATGTAGCCGTCTGCGCCGACTTTCAAGAGCAAGTCGACGATCGCAGTATGCCCGAGCTCTGTTGCTTCATGGAGCGCTGTGCGTCCAAGCGTCTCGAGTCGGTCGTTGATGTACTGCTGGATCGGTCGCTTCTCGAGGTCCATGAGGCGCTGGACGCGTACGAGGTTCCCAATCCGACAGGCGTGGAAGAGATCGCCATAGACCTCGCGCTCCAGGCTCAGACAGCTCTGGCGATCGAAATGGTCGGCTGCTGCGAGCTCATGCACAGGGTACCGGTCCCAGAGCAAGTCGATCACTTGCCGGAGCTTTGGGTACCGGTGGTGTGTGGCGTAGTACGCATCGCACCGTTCGCCACCGAGCACTGAGTCGCTATGAGTTAATGATGCAGCGACTGCATCACGCTTTGGCAGCGCCAACACACGCGCTGCTGTCTCAAGGGCACACAGCAGCGGGGATTTGCCTTCATCGTTGTGCTGCCACGCCACAGCGCGCTCGCGCAAGAGCAAGCTCACTTCTTTCAGTCGTCCGCAGCGCGCAGCATGGTGTAGCGCCGTGTCGCCGCGCCGGTCACGGACGTTAAGTAGCACGCGCGCTTGGAGCAGTAGCTCCAAGACGTTTGCATGACCAAACTCAGCGGCGTCGTGGAGCATCGTGCGACCAAACACGTCTTGTCGGTTTAGTGCGATCGCTTCCTGCATCGCAGCACTGCGGATGTGGTGGAGCAGTGCTTCGTAGTTGCTCTCGCTTGCGCTGAGGTCGTACTCAAACTCGGACAAGTACGACTCGCTCGCGAGGAGCTCTGGTGCGTCTGCTTCATCTGCAAGGTGCTCGCTTGCAGTGCTCTCATTAGCCGCAGTGGCCTCGCTCGCAGCCGCACTGATCGTCACCTGCGGCTCAATCGGACGGATCCAGAGCACGGGGAACACTTCGACTTCGTCGCTCTCAAGACAGATGTTCGAAGACGCAAGGAACCGACCGACGCCAATGCGCTGGCGCTCTTCCGAGTCGCCTGCTGCAGGCGCAAGCACAATCTGCTCACTCAAGAGCTTCACCACGAGCTTGCGTGCGTTCACACGCATGAGTGGCTGCCCGCGCGACGGCACGTGCCACTCGTACTTGGAGAACCGCTTCTTTCGTGGTCGTCGGCGCTTCCTCGGGTGCGTCGGAACGAGACGCGACGGCAACACGTCGTCCTCTTCAATGTGCACGAGCACTGTGTTGGACGCCGTTATCAAGCTATGCACTGTGTCTGGTGGCCGCATCCCGTCCTCTTTCAGAGCCAATCGAGTGCGCTTGTCGTCATGCTCGTCCTTGCGCTGCTGCGCTTCCATTGCGATCACACGCGCTTTCCACTGAATGCGTTGCTGCCGCCGCGCACTCTCGCTCTTGCGCTCTTGCAGTGTCATTGTCGGTGCATGTTTGAGCGCACTCGTGGATGGCGCTGCTAGTGGTGTCACTACAGTGCTCGACGCCGTCTTGTCGTCGATGTCATGGAGTGCCAATGCGCTTTGCGTGTCTGTCAGTGGAGCAATGAGCTCGCCGCGGTGGCTCTTGACCACAACTGCGCCTTCGTGCGGCCGCATCGCTGTGCGCAAGCGCTGCTGCACCTCGCGCTTCGTCCGCCCGGCGATTGCATCTTGACCGTACACCCACTCGCCACTCCAGTTGCTCGCAACGCGCCACTGGAGCACGGATCGGATCCTGCTCCCTCGTCCAGGGCGAAAGCCGCGGTACATGAACGACGGAGCAGTACTCTCGTACACGAGATGGAAGCTCCGGTGCGTGTACACTGGCGCGATCTTGTGCACGCGCTTCTTGTACCGCGGCAGCGCATTGCCCATGTAGCGGAACTCAAAGCGGTTCCCACTCGCAGGTTGCTCGAGCGCACGGTTCGCCGCGAGTGCGCGGACACGGAGCCCTGGCGAGCCCTGGAGCGCGAACGGCACAGTCGACCACGCGAGGCGATCGACTTCCCACACGCGCTTCACGTCGCGTCCTTGGCAGAGAAAGTGGAAGTCCGGCGGCGCGCGATGCACCTGTGCGTGTACCATCTCGCGCACGGTCTTGAGCGACGCCGAGCGCATGTGGTGCTCGTCGCTGAACTGGATCGCACCGAGGAACGCGGTGTCTTTCTCGAGCATCACGTACAGCTTGGGCTTGTCTGTTGCAAGCGGTCAAGAGGGACTTTCGTCAGCGACTCCTCTATCGACGCACTCACCCAGTTCGGTTGCTTACCTTCGCCAGTGCAGAGCTTGACGTAGTGCACTGCGTGCTTGTCCGAGAGCATGTACTTGCACAAGTCCGCCTTCGTGACCTTGCTGTCGACGACGATGCCAGAGTGGACAATGGCGTTGATGAAGATCATGGCTGCCTGCGCATCCGGCTCAACTGCGTAGCTAAAGATCTTCATGATCGCACGACCGACTGCGCCGAGCACTGTCAGTGTCGGTCCAGAGCAAACAAGCACGGAAGTGTTGAGTGAGAGAGTGAGTGTGCATATCATCCGACAAATAGAGACACGTGCACCATTCGCGAGCAGGAACGTACACACAACGAGGTCGGTCGTCGTGATGCAACCGGTGCTGTGGATGTCAATGATGTCAAAGATCGCCTCAAAGCGGCTGCGCATGCTCGTTCCCTGGCACACGAGCGCGAGTGCGATGAGCACCTCCATGGCGTCGACCATGCACTGGACGCGTGTCGGTGTCCGTGGCAAGAAGAGCGCCATCAGCTCGCGCACGAACGCCTCGTCTTTGATCCCGAGCACAGCAGAGAGCTGCAGTGCGTCGACGCAGAAGCGCTTTGTGAGCGACCGGTACCGCAGTAGTGCGAGCTGCGTGACGTGGTCGAGGTGCCACGAGCGAATGCGGCGCTGCAAGAACGGCGCGACATGGAGCTCTGCGCACGCATGTGGCAGCGGCCGCGAGTTCTTGAGCCCCATGCTGCGCGTAGGTATTTTCGCGCTTGCGTTCGCTCACACTCGCTCGCGTTGGACGCGGCGCTTCTCGTCAGGAGACGCGCTGGCATCGCGGCTCTTCGACACACCACTGTCACGCAGATCCAGTCGACGCACACCAGGCGTCGCGTCGACACTGAACGAACCAACATCTCATGAAAGTCACTGCTCACTTTGTTGCGATGCAATGGCGTAGCGTGTCGTGGAGACTCCGTGTCTCGACTGCACGTGCTCAGATCATCGCTTGTGTTGGTGGCGACTCGCACTGCATCAAGAGACTCTGATCCGTTCAGCAGAGCTTGTAGAGAGATGGTCGTGCCGAGTTGCTCTCGCAAGTGTTGCCTCGAGCGAGCGAGTCCACTGTGATGGCGACATGGGTGCGACCAGCTCGCGGGACAGCATCCTACGTTGTCATGAGCGACGAACGAACGGGAAGCCTGTCACTTTGCTTCAAGAGCGACGCGACGACGCGAAGTGGTGCTTTCAGCGTGTGTTCCGAGACGACTTGAGAGAGAGAGAGAAGCTCGCATAGTGCCTCCAGAGCAGCGAGCGCGACGCAAGCACTCGGGATGACAAAATCGCCTGGTGGATCACGCAGCCTGCTCACTTGCTCGCTCGCACGAGAAGCAGGCGATCGCACCAGCAATCAAGCTATGTGCCAATGCTGCAAACGACAGCGACGCAGAGTCAGTCCGATGAACGGATCATCACGTCATGCGCTGCGTTTGCGCTCGCGCTCTTTGCCGTGTCTGCGGTGAGTAACAAGTCGCAGCAGATTCGCTTCGTTCGCATGGATGCGAGGAAGCTGTAGCCGACAGCAGCTCAAAGTGAACACCTCGTGTGTGTGTTTGAGTGCTGCTGGCATGACCAGTGTGCGAGCAGATCCTGCGTGCGACTTGTCGAAGGTGACGCTGCGTCAAGCGAGCTTGCAGTGGTCAGCACCCGATGCTGGTGCGACTGATGCCTCGACGCCACACAGTAGCAGCAGTAGCGCCAGTCGTCAAGCGCTCTATGCAAACGCGTGCCGTTTCGATGAGCAAGCTACTGCCGCTCGTGTCAAGGCAGAGCTTGTCTGTCAGCATCGTCTCGACACACACGACACTCCTGCTGCTGCTGCCATGCGCGATGAAAGCGAGGGAGATGACAACGTCAGTGTACCAGCACCAGCTGCGACCAGCAGCATGTCAGTCGGGTCAGTACTCGAGCACACCTGTGCTGCCAGCCGTCTTCCTCAAGGGTTTACGGTTCGTGCCCGTGATAGAGCGGTTGGTCTCTTGTCCAGGAGGCTCCTCATTTCCTGCTCTCTCTCTCGTTCACGTATGCTCATCGTTTGCATCGTGGAGCTCTCCACCTGCGTCCTCTTCGACACCAACTCCTCGCCCCATGGCGCGTTAAAGCGCACAGACCCGCCGTCGCGCTGCATGCTGATGACACTTGAGATCTGGACGATGAGTGCGCTCCCGTGTCTCTCGGTCAAGGCAGCAAGCATTTCGCATTTGCTATCAATGATACACGTGCGTGAACACATACACATCGGATGATGGCGAGCTCAGTCCCAACGCTCACGAGTGCGCCGACCTTCGAAGACGAGCGGCCGACGTGACTTTCAATGCTCGACACCGATCGACCGAGGTGGACGATTGCAAGCGGTGGGTGGGTACAGTGCACGCATGCCCTCCTGGTGTCGGCGCGTTCCCTTGAGCTGTCACTGCGAGAGACACTCGCTGTCAGCGTCACAGAGGTCCAGCTGGCATCTCTATACTGTTCACACTTGATCGTCTTGTGATCTCTCTTGAGCGTGCTCGATCTTGAGCTTGAGCACACGATCATGAGATCGCTGGTGCTGCTGCTTGGCGCGCTTTGACCATGAACAACGGCTTGAGCTCTCTCTCTCTCGCTCTTTCATCGTCAAGAGCCGACCAGCTCGATGTCGAGACGTCGTCGTCGTCGAGAGAGAGAGAGAGCATGCGCGACAGGCGAGTGTGGATAGCGCGAGGATGCCCGATTGCATTCAGAGAGTCTCGTGCATGTCGCGATGTGGAGCCACCTCGTGTGCTTGGTTGTCCACGAGCGACGCATTGAGTATTGAGCATTGGGCGGTCGAGAGCAAGCGAGAGAGCGCGCTGGTTGACTTGGTGCAGACTTGGACAACATGAAGAAGAACGAGGCAGTGCGACGAAACGCTGGACACCATCGTGTGCTGCTCCTGCTCTCGTCGGCGCCGCAATACACACGATGCACACCTCGGGACTCTCCTTTTGCGCTGTCTCTGGGCAAGTCGTGTGAGCGTGGGACGTGTCGCTGCTGGGCAAGCACATACAAAGAGCAAGTGTGCCGTAGAGTCCGCGAAAGGATGCGCCTGCCGATCCGATCATCAGCAGCATCAGCTCGTCCAGCATGCACGACAGGCGATGCACGTCCAACGCGGCAGTGCTCACAAGCTCACTTGGTCGAGACGATAGCGATCGCGCCAAGCTTTCAATTGTGCTGCTGCTGGTGCTACTGCTGGTGGAGGTGGCTTCTCCTTCGAGCCTGAGAGCGCTATCGCTCTTGCCAACAACATCAGAAAACAGAAACAGTCGTCTGCGCAAGCATGTTCACTCGACCACGACGATCGCATCGGATCGGATGGCGGCGCTCGGTGGAGAAGGCTGTCGTGACACCAGCTGGGCTGACTGGCATGCGCAGAGAGCGGACGCGAAACGCCGCCGCGCAGCATCCTCGGCGTACGAGACAGGCAGGTGCAATGGCAACCTGATCAACGCCGCCGTCGTCCTCCTTTTTCCTCGCCACATGCCTGCGAGCGAGCGAGACGGAGACTGAGACTGCTTGCCAGGCTGGTCTTCGCTTCGCTCGCAGGCTCTCTCGCTCTCAGCCTCACTCCTGCTTTTCCGCACACGCGCTCATACTACTCGTCGAGCCTCCGACACACACACGACACGCACGTGTGCCTGTGTAAAGGTCTCGAACCGAGTCCTTCCTGCCTTCCTGCTATCTCGTCAGCTTCCTCCAGCATCGCGTGCAGCCAACCAGTTGATCGTCTACTACCGCCACTACCAACCACGCCATCACAATGAAAGCAGTCACAGGCGTCGTGCCGCCACCGCCGACCAAGTCGGACTTTGCGACGTTCGAATCGCCGCTCGACTTTAACAACCACGGACGCGAGTCATACGATGAAGAAGGCGGCCGCTTCGTCGCCGGCGACCAATTCTACAATCACGAGATGTACGGCTCGCTGCGCAAGGGCGGCGCCGTGGACTGGTACTCGATGGAGTGCCTCGGACTCGCTGCTGCGACGTTCACGTCCATGTTCTCGTACCAGTCGCTCCTCACGGTGCTCCAGCCCATGATGAACACGCAGTTCAACTTGACCAAGCAAGAAGTGACTGCTGTCCAGCGCCTCATTCAGATGCCCATGGCGCTCAGCTTCCTCTTTGGTCTCCTCTCAGACTGCTACCCGATCATGGGACTCCGGCGCAAGGGCTACATGATCCTCGGCTGCATCATCAATGGCATCAGCATCTTCGTCATCGGCGGTCTCAGCGCCCACTTTGAGTCGCAGAAGAACGCCAAGGACCGCAGCAGTACGCTCATCGCGTTCGCGATCGTCATGGCCGGTCTCGCCAGCATCGGCTGCATCATCACGTACTTGTGCGTGCACACGCGCGTGATTGAGCTCTCGCAGCGCGAGTCACTGCGCGACCGCGGCTCGATCCAAGCGTCGTACTTGATCTTCCGCCGCTGCGTCTCGCTCCTCTCCACGGGCTTTGCACTCTGCACAGTCGGCACGACCGCAGTCCCGAACGTCGCGCTGTCGTCGGCGATGATCATCCTCGGTGTCATCTCGCTCCTGCCGCTGCCGATCGTGTTCCGGTACTGGAAAGAGGAAGTGTACTCGCTCAACACGTCGATGGCGATCCGCGGCCAGATCTTCTGGAAAATCATGCAGCAGAAGGCCGTGTGGCGCGTCATGGCGTTCATCTGTTTCTTCACGCTCTTCCTCGGCATCCAGTTCAGCGACTCGACCGGCGTCGTGCGCATGTGGGCGGGCGCAGCGACTGACAACTCGCTGCTCGTGAAGACGATCACAGACCTCGTGATGATGGCGACGATGTTTGTCTGGCGCTACTTCTTCATGAACCGCCTCTGGCCAACGTTCTTTGGTATGGCGCCGTTCTTCCAGATCTTCCCGCACCTCCTCATTGCCTGCCTCGTGACGTTTGACGTCGTGCGCGACCGGTACCTCTACCGCGCCGTGTACTCACTCACGGCGATCGCTGACGGCATCGGTCTCCTCAACACGATCGTGCCAATCACCGAGATCATCCAAGAAGGCTCAGAAGGCGCGCTCGTGGGTCTCACGCTCACGCTCCAGCGCTGCATTAACATCTTTGTCGGCACGAACTCGGTTGGTCTCTTCCGCGGCGATAACTTCTACACGCTGTCGGAAGTGAAGCTCGACACGTCGAACGTGCACTGGGACGTCCTGCTCTCGCTCGTGCTCAACTTTGGCATCAACGCCCTCGCGTGGATTGGACTGTTCTTCCTCCCGAGCCAGAAGCTCGACGCGCAGCAGCTGCGCATGTACGGTGGCTTCACGAAGGCTGCAAGTGGCGCGATCATTGCGCTCTGCGTCTCGTTCTTCGTCTACTCGTTCACCGTCACGCTCATGACGTTCATCCCCGGCACGTCGTGTCTGCGACTCGTGGGCGGCTCGGGCTGCAAGTGAGCGAGCGAGTATTTATGAAACGTAGTAGTAGTGCTAGTGAAGGGGAGCAGTAGCAGTAGCAGTAGGAAGAGAGGGCATGAGGTCGCTTGTTCCAGCGTCCACGTTGTGTGGACAGTCGTTCTCTCTGTCGCGTGTGATCAATGAAACCAAGTCATTCGTAGTCGTCTTGAGCGTGTGCACTGTGCTTGTGGTCATGGGCGTAGTAGTAGTCTTGTAGAAGACTTTGACAACTCGGTAGGCGAGTAGTGGGCTCTCAAACCGATTGCTTGATGGGGCGATGCCTTTGAACGTCGCCGCTGCATCCAATGACTGCACATGCTCTCTCTCGTACTCTCTCTCTAACGTACACGACATATGCATCATGCATCTCTCTCTCTTACCCGCCACTCTACGACCGTGTGCTATCTCTATGTCCTCTCCTCCTGCTCCTGCGCTTGTGGCGATGGCGTCTACTTCTCTGGCTGAAACATCTCAAAGCTCCGATAGTCGTTGTGCCCAGTCTTGCACGTCGCGTTCTTGATCATGAGCGCAGCGTGATTCACGACCTTGTGCATCGTGCACGACATCCAGACTTCGTGGTACTTGCGCTGCTTGTACGACGGGTTGTCGTCGTAGAGCGTGTGGATACGCTCGTAGTCGGACGCATCGGGGATCTTGAGCAGCGGACTGTCGCACTTGATGATGTCGTTTGGGATCGTGCGCTTGTAGAAGTAGCGCCGGTGGTCGTTCACAAAGTAGAGGTGGAAGAAGTGGAGCGTCATGGGCGGGATCGCTGGCGCAACGGTGTTCACTGGGTCCACGCACGGGTTCGCTTGGATCTCCGTGGCGTTCAAGAACGACCAGTACTCGTGGCCGTTTGCGTACGGATGCGTCACGCCCATGTTTGTCAAGATCGTGTGCTTGATGCCGTGGTTCGCCGCGGCGACCGAGTAGCCGTACATCTCGGTCATCCAGTCTTTCGAGACCTTGCGGCCTTCGACAACAAACTTGCAGTAGTCGTCGAGGAACGCGGCAAAGTCGTGCCGTGTCATGATGTACGGCGGTCCAGTGCCCGAGTAGTACTCGAGTGCGTCGTCCTTTGTCACGTTTGCACACGGCTGACCGGCGCAGAGCTTCGCGGCGCGGTCGTCATGGAAGAGACCGTTTGTGATAATGTGTGTCCAGTCCTGCGCCAAGGCCACGCCGTCGCGGACCTCGTCGGTCACTGTCAGCGGATCGCGCGTGCCTTTGTAGTACATCGAGACGTTCCGGCCAGTGTTCACTTGGAGCGGCTCGTAGAAGAAAAAGTCGCCGTCGAGGATCGTGACAATGTCGTGCTGCACTGGCGGATCGGCGTTCTGGTAGTAGTGCCGCAGTCCAAATGGCTTGTTGTACGCGAGGTACCAGTCGTTGATCTCTGGCAGTGGGTGCGTCGAGTAGTCTGGCGTGAAGTGCACGCGGTAGTCGTAGTAGAACCGCGGCTCTGCGAGCACTTGCTTCTTCTCGTCGTCCGTGCAGCCTGAGAGCACCTGTGTGATCGGCCCTTTCTGGCCCACGCGCGTCGCCGACTCCTGGAGCACAGTCGAGAACAGCAAGCGGTGCTGCTGCGAGCAGCTGTTGCTAAACACAATGTGCATCTGACTGCCGTCGTAGTTGCCCGGGTACTTGGTGCGCAGTGCGGCGTCGATGGGATTGAGCGAGCGTGGCGGCGCTGTTGTTGTTGCTGCTGTTGCTGCTGTGCTCGCTGAGTGCTGGTTTGCGAGCTCGACGGCGTTTGCTGGCAAGCGCTCTTCGTCGTCCGTGTCTACACGAGTGGATGCTTTCGTCGGCACTGGCTTGTTCGCCGCAGCGTCGCCGTCAATGGCCGCAGCTGTCGTCGCATGCGGTGCACTCGTCATTGTTGTTGGGGTCGCCTTTGTCGGCGGCGCATCGGTCTCCGCGACCATGGCGCCAATGACAACGATGTCTTTTGGTTTCGCGTCGACGTGTCCGCTGCGCACGAGCTTCCCAATGACCTCGTCATCGACCGTGCGCACCGACATGAACATCGTCCGGAGCGTCATCGTGACGAGCCCGAGCGCGAGGATCGCGACGAGGATGCGCTGGAGCGTCGGTGCCGGCACGGCGCTCCCTCGACGCATCGTACCTTCCGGCTCGGTTGCTCCGTTGCTACTGCTAGAGACACCTGCTTGCTCGTCGGCACGTGGGCACGCGGCGATCGCGACGGTAGCGGCAAATGCGAGCCAGAGGCGAGGCGAGGACGAGAGAGATGAAAACCATGAACCCAGTATACAGATTTCCTCCGGTAGAGCATCCTTGTATCCGCTTCTAGTGCTTAAGATATAATGAAATAACTCAGGTGTATATTTGGTAGTGTATTCTATACACTTTTGACCGCACAGTATCCAAGCAGTACACGAGCTGAACGGATGCTGAACCTGAACAACAGCAACGCTCAAGCTCGAGACTGCTCACTCGTCACCCACCACCACACGCCCACTCGCGCGCGCGCTCCACGTCGCCCTGCGCGTTGTTCGCCAAGCATGCAGCTCCTCTGGTCGCACACGCGGCTGCTCATTGCAGCAGCGCTTTTGCTGCTCGGTGCAGTCGATGCGACGGACCCGGCATCACCTGCTGCGCACGGCGGCGGCGACGACGATGTCGTTGCAACCATGTTGCGCGAGCAGTACCCTGCAAACTACGACGGCAGTAAGATCCACATCGTCTTTAGCAACGGCTGCGGCCAGAAGAACCGCTTTCTCTTTGCCACAGTGCTCCAGCACTCGGCCACGCGCGTGGGCCAGAAAGGGCCGATCACGCAGATCATCTCGGGTTGCTCCGAGGAAGAGAAGCAAAAGATCTTGGCCGAGCCGCGGTTCTACTACGACTACCGCGTGCACTTCACGCCAGACTACTCGCCCCACCCATTGCCAGAGATCGACGACTGGTACCTCGCGTACAACAAGCCATTTGGACTGCGGCACTACCTCCAGAACGCCAATCCGCCAGTGCAGCACGAGATGATCGCGCTCACAGACGGCGACATCATGCTCCTCAAGCCGCTCGAGGCGAACACGGGCCGGAACGTGACCAAGTACTACCAAGGCAAGCGCAACCCGCACACTGTGACTGACGAAGTGCGCGACGGCGTGGCGCTCGCACAGGACTGGACGCAGATCATTGGGAGCGGCTTCTGGGGCGACAAGTTCGGCGCTGGGAAGCTCACAAACATGTGCGCTGGCAAGCCTTGCGGGAGCGTCTCGGAGCCCGACGGACTCGAGTACTACGCCGCAACGGGGCCGCCGTACATCATGACGATGCGCGACATGCGCAAGTTCATTGACGACTACTGCCACTTTGTGGTCGAGAGCCGCAAGGTGTCGCAGGAGTGGATGGCCGAAATGTTTGGCTACGGCGTCGCGGCGGCGAACCACGGCATCAAGCACACGATCCTCACGCACTTGGCGCCGACGCACCCGTACTTGAACGGGAACGAGTACTGGTCGTTCCTCCAGGACGAGAGCCTCAAGAAGAACCCGTGCGAGGACCCGTTCGAGATCGCCGTGCCTGCGGACCCGCCAGTCGGGCTGCACTACTTCCACTACTACATGCTCCGAGAAGACGGACGGCAGTTTCACAAAGGCGCGATTCCGCCAGAGATCCTCAACTGCGACCACATGATGCTCGAAGTCCCAAAGGCGTCCGAGTACGAGTCGGTCTTTACGCTCTACAAGGACAACGCCAAGTACATGGCGCAGAAGCGCGTCGAGGTCTGGCTCGAGTGCACGCTCATCAAGAGCGTGAACGAAGCGCTCATGTCGATCAAGACCGCGACGTGCGCGGCCACGGGCATGAACTCGTACCAGGGCGTCGTGATGAACTACGAGAAGCAGAGCTAAGCAAGTAGTAGTTGGTGCATTTGCAGCGTAGGAGTGGCGACGCTTGTGTGCGGACATCGACGGCAATGTCGAATGGAGCAGGAGACTGGACGCCTTCATGCTCAGACGCTCGAGTCCGTCAAACCTGAATGTCAATCCGCTTTGCTAGTCTGAGACCAAGAGTCGATCGCTGTCGCGATGCACAAGAGTCAGAACTGCTCCGTCAGGCTGTAAAGTCCATTGCTCAGTGACTGTCGTCTCTCGATCGACCTCGCTACTCGCCGTCCTTGTAGATCTCAAAGCCCTGGAACACGTTGTAGCCTGATCGTTGACACCGCGCTTGCTTGAGCAACGTCGCGGCGCGGTTGATCACTTTGTGCATCGTACAGCATCCCCAGACCTGGTTCTGACCCCATGCGCGGCCGCCTGGACTGTTCGACAGCGCAGTGGCCGCGTCCCACTCGGTCGCGTTCGGGAGCTTGAGCAACTCGTGCTCGCACGTCACGATGTCGACTGGGATCACGCGCTTCGCGAAGAACGCCTTGCCAGCCCAGAGCTGGTGGAAGAAGTGGATCGAGACTGGCGGGTCAGCCGGCAGCACGATCTTCGTCGGGTGCGTGCACGGGTTCTCCTTGAGCTCTTGCGTGTCGTTCTTTTCCGTGAACGGCCAGCGCTCGTTCACGTCGTTCAGGTACGGATGCGTGATGCCCAAGTCCGTCAAGATTGTGTGCTTGATGCCGTGGTTCGACGCCGCGAGCGAGTAGCCGTACATCTCGGTCATCCAGTCTTTCGAGACCTTGCGCGCCTCGACCGTGAAGCGGCAGTAGTCGTCGACCATGGCCGTCATGTCGGTCTTTGTCATGACGTACGGCGGACCGAGTCCCCAGTAGTACTCCCAGCCGTCGTCTTGTGTGATGTTGCCGCACGGCTCACTGCCACACAAGACCTCTGGCTTGGTGGCTGTATCGGAGGAGTCGGTCTTGTTCTTGTCAAAGAACTTGTCACCTTTGATGACTTGGCGCCAATCGTGCGCTAGTGCCACGCCGTCGCGCACCTCGTCTGTGACCGTGAGCGGGTCGCGCGAGCCCTTGTAGTACTTGCTCATGTTCCGACCCGTGTTCACTTGGAGCGGCTGGAAGAAGACAAAGTCGCTGTCCACGAGCGCCACGACGTCGTGCTGCACGGGCGGGTCGGCGGTCTGCAAGAAGTGGCGCAGCCCGAACGGCTTGTTGTACGGCGAGTAGTCGTCGTCGATCTCGGGCAGCGGGTGCGGCACGTAGCTCGGCGAGAAATGGACGCGGAAATCGTAGTAGAACCGCGGCTCGCGCAAGATCGCCGCCTGCTGCGCGTCCGAGCAGCCCGAGACGATCTGCGTGATCGGACCCGTCTGGCCCACGCGCGTGGCCGAGTCCTGCAGCACGGTGGAGAAGAGCAGGCGGTTCTTCTGCTCGCACCCGGTGCTAAACACGATGTGCATCGTGCTGCCGTCGCGGTTGGCCGGGAACGGCGCGTGCACAGGCAGACTGTCTTCTTGCTTGGACTGCTGTGTTGAGGAGTGAGAGTCATTGGACGTGCGTTGTTGTGGAGCGCTTGATACCATGTCTTGATAGAACGCTGACAATCGATGTGCGTCGTCGACACCATTGCCTGTTGTCGCAGTGATGATGCGAGGTGAGATGCGGATTGAAGCGTTCTCGGCCACGAGCATCAGCGTCGTCAATACACCGAGCACCGAGACGAGTGTGACGTAGCGGTATCTGTGTACACGCTGCTGCTCTGGCATTGCGTGCTGTCTGTCTGTGATTGTCGATGCGTGTGCTGCGTGGTGTATCTGCCTGTGTACGTGCGTGCTGCTGCTTCGTTGCTCGGTCAGATTGGGAATGAGGCAACGTGTCTGCTCATTCGCGTTTTGCCAAGGTGTCGTTGGCGGAAGCCAGTGTCGAGTATGGGTCCATTCGGTTCAACCAAGCGGCAAAGCAGCAATCCGAACAGTGCCTGGCGTCAGCAGACTGCTTCTAAGGATCGGCTTCGCACTTGGAGATCGATGGTGCTTAGCCGAAGAGTCGTGAGTGTTGACCACACAACTAGGCGAGGAAGCAAAGGTGGAGTGGTGTGGTCTTTGTGGTGGGCTGCGGAATTGCTGAGGTGGTCGAGAGGCGGCAGTTGATGACTAGTAGAGCTGAAGTGGTTGCTTGTTGGTAAAATGTGAAGTGAGCTTTTGTTTCTCGATTTGGCTCGACGATCGAAAGATGAAGCGAGATTTCTAATCATGGATTCATGTTCTACACTTGAAAAACCCTGACACGAGAGTTGAAAAGCAAAAACCCACACTATCAAAAAAATTGTACCACTCTGCACGCCGAGCTTCATTGTTGTTTCGTTGACCGACATGCCTCCAATTGATCACACGTTTTTCCTCCCAACATCGAGATAGCATGGGTCGCCATGCTCACATACATTGTCATCAACTCTTCATCAGCTCGCATCTCAGTGTAGCTTTCCAAACATAAATTCCACACCCTACCCATCGCCGCAACGCGACTACTGCTACTACTACCACTACTGCTACCCACACCGTCGTACTGCTGCTTGGCGTACCCGAGCTGCAGCCGCCGGCGATGGCCATTGCGCAGCTTCAGCAGCACGTGGTGACTGCAGAGCTCGAGCACTTCG
>JAASFN010000152.1:0-34397 GCA_023333795.1 Globisporangium rhizosaccharum
GAATTTCGGTGATCGGATTGTATCACCGCAATCGTCGCAGAACGCTCTATCGTTTTGATATGTTTTTAGCTTCTACGAGCAAAATTGACGGTACAGCCAACAAAATAGTTTTTTCCAAGACTTTTGTCGCGCACTTTACAATTTTGGTCTAGCTTTCGGTCTGGTCTTGCAAACTGGTCTCACAAAGAGCAAGACCCAAAACAAGACCAGACCCGGAAAAGACCCGAAATAAAGTTAACCGCGATCTGGACCATTTAGACGCCACCCGCGTCTGTGATTTTTGTATGGCGGTCAAACATCGTCGTGTTGTTCGAGTAAGTGGGTTAGCCAACTCGATACTCAATGCAAGTGATTTTTCTGAGTTTACTTTGTTCCTGCGCGTAGTTCATACTATCGCTGGTGTTCGAACAGCGAACAAGTCCGCGAGCAAATTCAATCCACATGAATCGATTCAGACATCTTGCATGTGTTTCAAATAGCATTTGTCACACAAAAACAAAAGAGAATGTCCGCGCGCGGGACTAGGGCAGCGTGCAACTTGATTTGAGTATGTGATACAAACGCCTTCTTTTTTCAAGAGAACGAGGCATCTCGACCGCCATTCGGCTTCTCAAGACGCAAAACGGAAGCCCTCTCGACGCACTCGACGCGCTCTGCCGACGACAAGGACGGCGACGTCGGCAAGGACGTGCATCGCATCTACACACCACACACACACATACACACACACAATAGACACCATGAGCCACGGCGGCCAGCACGCGGGCTGGGTCTACAAACAAGGCAGCCTCGTGCGCAACTGGAAGAAGCGGTTCCTCGTCCTGCGCGGTAAGCAGCTCGCGTACTACGACTCGGCGAACGTCACGCCCAAGAGCAAAGAGAAAGGCAGCTTCCAGGTCATCACGGTCGAGCTCAGCTCCGACATCCAGAACGGCTTGCTCGTCCACGGCAAAGGCGGCCGCGTGCTCAAGCTCTACACTGACAGCGCCGAGAGCACGCGCGCATGGCACGCTGCGATTCTCGAAGCCACAACCGGCGTTGCGCCAGGCGGCGGCCGCATGAGCAGCTTTGGCGGCGACATGCGCTACTCCGTACTGTCGGCAGCTGCGAGCAACAACGGCAGCAGCGTCGATGTCGACGAAGAGCTCGAGCTGCTCGACCGACTCGACTCGCTCCCGCTCGACGACGGCGGCGGCGTCGAGTCGATCCACCACTCGGGCTGGCTCAAGAAGGAGGGCAGTCGCGTGAAGTCGTGGAAGAAGCGGTTCTTCACGCTCCAGGGCACGACACTGTCGTACTTTGACTCGGCAGACACTGGCAGCGCTGCGAAGGGCTACGGCCACGTGAAAGGCGTGGAAGTGAACGCGACGAAGCCCAACAGCCTCGACATCATGTTTGAGCGCGGGCGTGTGCTGCGCGTGTGCGCCAAGACTGCAGACGACATGGAGCAGTGGCTGTGCATACTGAGCGAAGCGATCGAGCTCCAGAACGCCGAGAACAACAACTTGCGGCAGTCGATTGCGTCGCGCGGGTCGTTCCGGATGTCCATGCCAGCAGCAGTGTCCAAGCCGCGCGTGTCGTCGATGCCGATGCGGCACTCGATTGCATCGGCACCGTCACTACCACCAGCTGTGCCGTCGCCGAGCAAACCGCAGCAGCAGCTCGGTGGCTCTGTCCCGGCAAGTGCGAGCGTGTTTGACAAAGCGTCCGCGAAAGAGTCGTACGCAGCGACAGCGTCGCTCTCGTCGCACTCGTCGTACCTCGAAGAGTACTCGATGGAGACCGACAGCGACGAATACGCAAGTGACGACAGCGAAGGCGACTGGATCTAAGGACCAACGACGCTGTATCGAGTAGTCTGGTGCGCGTGAGGATCATGCAGCAGTCAGCAGTCAGCAGTAGCAGTCAAGCGAATCGACGGATGGACTCTGTCGGTTGGTGGCGTCGAGCAAGTGCTCGCTTTTGAAGGACGAGGTCGACCTGGTTCGAGAGACGAAGCGCCGGTCGCAGTGGTGTGTGTAGCTTTATTATGTAGTGCGGGGTCGCGCGAGCGAGCGAGCGAGAGACGAAGACGGCGGTCGCTCTCTGGATGCGCGACGCACGCCCGTCTCGCGTGTCTGCGCAGTCGCGAGCAGCTCGTGTGCCTCGTTGCCGTCGTGAACTCACGCGCGCGCGCTCGTGCTCTTGTTTGTCTCGATGCGTCGCTGCGGCTCGATCTGGACCCTCGTCTAACGAGCTGGACCGATGCGTCTGAGCGAACAGAGAAAGCGTGGAGTTCGACAGCATTTCACTGCGCGACCAATCGCTTCGTCCGCTGCGTCCGTCCGCTCGACCGGTTGTCCGCACAGGCGACCTCGGAGGAGTTAGTTTATACCATAAGACGATCCGTTTTAGAGCTGCCCATGCATCGTTGTGTCTCTTGTCCTGATCGCATGTGATGCTTGGACTCCAACTTGCCTCACCAACTACCAACCTAGTTGCCATTTTGCATCGCGACCTCCGAGTCGGACTCGCCCTCGACTCTGTGCTCCACGTCCGTCTCATTGCTGCGTCAGAGTACCAGCCGAGTGTCTCGCTGCGGAACATAGTGGATGCAACGAGGTCGGAGTTGCTCCTCCAAGCGCCATGGCGGCGATACCAGGCGATGCGAGCACTTGGCAATCCTTCAGACACCGTCGTCGGAGGTCACAGATCTCCCTTGGACTAGGAGCTCGCGGCAACCGGAATAGCCAAAGCAGACACTATTCGTGGTGTGGCGAAGCTACTCCCAAGTTTAGCTTCAGCTTCAGCAGCATCCGATCCCGACCTTGTCACTGCTGCTGCTGCTGCGATCGGCGCTGCCATCGCCACCATCGCTGCCTTTCACTCGGACTCTGCCACCTTCGCATCGCAGAGCCTCCACCACCAGTCGACGTGCTCGCACACGAGCGACAACAGCAACAACAGTAGCAGCCCCACGAGCGTTTGGTGCTCAGTACGAACGAACGAGCAGCTTCGCAACGACACCAACAAGGATACCAACAACATGGGTGCCGGCGCGTCCATGAGTAGTCCGCGATCGGGTCAGTCAGTCCCGATGGACGGCGACACGGAAGTCGCACTCTTTACGATGATGACACGCGAGTACGAGCAGATGATGCACGACGAACTCGCGGACGAGATCATGTTTGAGCGCATGAAGCATGTGCGTTCGCCACTTGAGCTTCTCGTTGCGTACGACGAAGAGAGACATAGGGCGGTGCGTTCTACTTACGGTTTACTCTCTCCGTTCTCTTCTCTTGCTCTGTCCAGATCTGCTCGAAAGCGTTCGTGCCGGACAACGGCAAACCCATGACTGGCGCTTCGAACCGCATGCTCTTTCGTCGCTCGTCTGATCCGCACCGCAAGAAGCGCGAAGTGGTGTACTCGAAAGGCTTAGTGCGTCTTCACATTGCCACTAGACACGCTTGATGTGGGATGCACTACTGCTCACTGACTGCTCACTTTCTTGTGCTTGTTGCGACGGCTATCGCAGGACGTCAGTAGCGATGCCGGTCTTGTTGGGAAGCGGCCATCCGAGTCGAAGACGACCGAGTGCGCCAAGATGCTCAAGACCGCACTCCAGTCCGTTCTCTTCACTGGCTCGAGCGACGAAGAGCTCGACAAAGTGCGGTGTTGTCTACTTCTTTGTGTCGACGGCTCGGCGATGTGAGATGGAAGCAGTGGTGACTGAGTGTGTCTGCCTTTATCTCTGTGTGCCTAGGTGCTCTTTGTCATGAAGCGCTTGGTCGTGTCGCCTGAAGAGAGTGTGATCAAGCAAGGCGACACGGGCGACCAGTTCTACGTCATCCAGAGCGGGACGCTCGAAGTGATTGTCAACTCGGCAGTCGTCGGCTTCCTCCACGCAGGCGACCACTTTGGCGAGCTCGCACTCATCTACGACGGTGCGTCCTAAGTCGCTCGCTTGCCAAGCACTGACCGACCAACCTGACTGACTGACTGACGGACTCGTCTCTTGTTGCTTTGACACAGCTCCACGTGCTGCGACGGTGCGCGCTGCAACGAACGCTATTCTCTGGACCCTCGATCGAGACGAGTTCCGAATGGTTCGCTCTCTCTCTCTCTCTCTTGTCCTGCTGCGACTGTCTCGATACGATAGCTGCTCACACGATCCATTCGCTTGCTCTCTGCCTGCTCAGATCCAAGCGCGATCGTCGAGCGACTCACTCGTGAAGCGTGCCAAGTGGTTGCGCCAAGTCGAGATCCTCGGGAGTCTCTCGGAGCGCCAGCTCGCGCTCCTCGCCGGCGTCTTGCAAGCCGTGACGTTTGGCGACCAAGAGATGATCATTCGACAAGGCGACGTCGGCGACACGTTCTACATTGTCGAAGAAGGCATCGTGTCGTGCCGCATTGAAGGACCACCGTCTGGGAACACTCGAGACGCTGAAGGCTCCGAGGTGCGTGTGCATACGTGTGCTGCGACTTGCCCTCCCAGTCTCTGTGTGTGTGCTCACTATGAACAACTACTGCTGCTTCTCTCGCTCGCACTTACCCGTCTAGATCGCGTCGTTTGGTCCAGGCGACTACTTTGGCGAGATGGCGCTCTTGAGCGACATGCCTCGGAACGCAAGCATCTACACGAAAGGCGCAGTCAAGTGCCTCAGTCTCGGGCGCCAGGAGTTCGACTCGATGCTCGGGCCGCTCACGGACGTGCTCGACCGCAACGGCCGCATTCGCATCCTCCGGACGTTCCCGACGTTCGCGACCAAGTCGAATGAAGCGCTCGAGCACATTGTGTCGCAGCTCGAGATCAAGGCGTTCCACGACGGTCAGTGCATCTTCCGGCAGGGCGACACAGCGGCGGCGTTCTACATTGTCAAGTCAGGCTGCGTGAAGCTCATCAAGAAGACGATCGACAGCGACACGGGCAAGACGCAGACGCACGAAGTGCTGCTCAAGGCGAACGACACGTTTGGGAACGAAGTGCTCGACCAGATCGGTCAGTACACATCGTCAGTCATCTCGTGCGGTCGGTCGCAGTGCCAGCGCCTCAAAGTCTCGAGTCTCGCGCGCTCGGGTTCGCGTCAGTTTACACAAGTGCGTCTCTGTGTTATTGTGGAGGGCAAGTTCTGCTTGTGTGGTGCAGCGTCCTGACGAGGGTGTCCTATGTCTGTCGCTATAACAGCGCATCAGCATGCCAGAGAAGGGGCTTCGCAGGTTCTGCTCCGTGACGCTCGACGACATCCACATCGTACGTGATCTGCTTGGCTACAGCATGCACTGCGAACTGTGCTGAGCAGGTAGGCTGGAGCTAACACCTGCTGTATGCGATGCATCGATGAACGAACTAGGCGGGCGTCCTGGGCGAAGGCTCGTTTGGCAAAGTCGTGATGGTGTCAACGAAGGTCGAAGGGAGCGACCGGCCGATGGCGCTCAAGATCATGGCCAAGTCGCACATCATTGAGTCGGACCAGCAGATCCAAGTGATGCGCGAGAAGCAGGCGCTCATGTCCATGCCGCTTCACCCGTTCATCGTCGAGCTGTACGGCACGTACCAGGTACAGACAACGACTAACTGACGGACTGACTGACGGGCGCTTTCACCACATAGCCACTCACTCACTCTCTCACACTCGTTCCCTTGCTCTCTTGCATGACTAGGACCAAAACAACTTGTACATGCTCATGGAGCTGATCCAAGGCGGCGAGCTCTTCACGCTCTTGCACAACGAGGAGTTCATTGAGACCGTTGACGAGTCCTCGGTCCGGTTCTACTCTGCCAACGCTGTGCTCGGGCTTCAGCACATGCACCGGTACGACTATGCGTATCGCGACCTCAAGCCCGAGAACCTGCTCATCAGCAAAGAGGGGTACCTCAAGTTCGTCGACTTTGGCTTTGCCAAGAAGATCCCGTTCACAGTCGTGAACAGCGACGGCATCGAAGAGCTCCACTCGCGCACGTACACGCTCTGCGGCACGCTCGAGTACCTCGCGCCGGAGTTCGTGCTCAACACCGGCCACGACCTCGCTGTCGACTATTGTATGTCTCGTGTGCTTTGGTCTCGAGCCTAGAGCTGCGGACGTCGCCTTGTCACTCGACTCACACTGCTATGGATGAATGGCTGTGTCTTGGCCAGGGGCGCTCGGGATCTTGATCTACGAAATGCTCGTGGGCTACACGCCGTTTGGCACTGGCGACGGCGACACGACGCAGCTCTTCCGGAACATCGCGATGGTCCGCACCGGCGCAAACGCAGTCGACTTTCCGTTTCACTTGCTTGAGAACTGTCCGCATGCGTGCGACCTCGTGCGCCGCTTGCTCCAGGGCGACCCGGCAAAGCGCATCGGTGTCGGCATCAACGGCGACCAAGACGTACGCCAGCACCCGTGGTTCAGCAAGATCGAGTGGGACAAGATGTACGCCATGGCGCTCGAGCCGCCGTACTTGCCGCCACTGAGCGGCAAGTTTGACATCTCGCTCTTTGAAGGCGAGATCGGGAACCGCGCCAAGGACAAGCCGTTCGACGGCAAAGGCGACGAGTTCTTCCTCGGCTTCTAGGACGCGCCAATATTTATGACCATGTGTGCCATCTCTTTTGCGGGTCATGCACTCTTTTGGTGTGAGCGGGACTAGACACTTGCACTCGATGGCTCCATGGCATCGAGTGGTGGTGGCTGGAGATGCCGATGGAGTCGAATCGCTTTGAGTCGCTCTGCGATCTCACGCTGCACAGCGAGCGTCTCTTGCTGGAGCTCGAAGATCGCAAGGAGCTGCTCGTGTGGATCCATCCGCAGTGGCTGGGGTGGTGCTGCTACTGCCGGTAGTGGCAAGGCTGGCGCTGGTGGCGGCACTGGGTCCATTGGATGTGGCACTGCCACTGCAGCCAGTGCTGATGCCGAAGCGCTGGCGCTGCCATGGCGTCCAGTGCTAGTGCTAGGGCGTTGAGTTGACGCCAGTCGGCTACTGGAGCGATAGAGATGGTGGTGGCCATGGTCACGACCACCACTCACTGGCGTTGTCGCAAGTCCCGACTGCTCGCGCGCTTGGTCGATGACTGCGATGAGCTCGTAGATCTTCGCGTGTTCCTGCTGCAGCTTGCGCTTCGTAGTCGAGAGCGCAGGCGACGGCGCGCTCCCCTGCGTGAACTTGACCTTCTGCGCGCGCACGTACATCTCGCGGCGGCGGTTGCGAATGAGCTTGAGGAACTCTTGGTGCGTCAAGCGCGGCTCGTCCGGTGCGCCGCCGGCTTTGAGGAACTCGAGGTAGCTCTGGTGCAGTAGACACTGACACTCGGTCTTGTCAGGGAGCTTGCTATGTGTCTTGGCGAACTGCGCGTAGCGCTGGAGACAGAGGAGCTGGAGCTGTTTGCTAAAGTTCTTGCGCTTGCGGCGCTGTTGTTGTTGCTGCTGTGTGTGCGTATGTGGTCGGTTAGTGTGACCGTGATGTTGTTGTGTTGGCAGCTGCACGAGCGCATGCTGCTGGTCGTGGTGCTGCGTCTGCGTCTGTTGAGATGCTGCCTCGATGCGCGCGTCGTGGTCGTACGCGAGCGCTGCAAAGTCGTCGTCGTCAGTGCCTGTTGAGATGCCGCTGCCGTGCATCACATGGTGGTGGTGGTGGTGCTCATGGTCGTCGTCGTCGTCTGGGACGTCGAGCGTCTTCCACGACGCGAGCACTTCGTCGTCGTCGACCTCCTCCATATCTGTCGTTCGTCGTTCGTCGTTCTCTTGGCTGTTGTATGAATCGCAACGTGCGAATGTATTTGAAACGTCAACTATAGTACTTAACCGACACATATGCGCACTTAATCAAGAACACAAAGATAAATGAGACGTTTCAGTGCCTTGCGAATCACCACTGGTTCTCGATATCTTTGTGGTCACCACACGAGCAGCTCCCGTCGACGACCGAAGGCAGCGAGCAGGAGCGACCGCGAGAAGACAGAGAGAGAGAGAGAGAGAGAGAGAGCGATGATGCAGCGCGTGTTGGCGACGCGCGTGCGTCTCTTCCAGCGCCCGGTGCGCCAGTCAGTGGCGACTGCGAGCGCGTCGCGCAGCTTTGCGGTCAAGGCGCACGACGACTTTGCCGACATCACGTACGGCCAGGACGTGGGCGTGCGCACGGTCGAGTTCAACCGCCCCAAGGTGCTCAACGCGCTCAACTTGCCGATGGTGCACCACCTCACGAAGCGCTTCCACAAGATCGAGGCAAACGAGACCGTGAACGCAGTCGTGTTCTCCGGCGCAGGCGACAAGGCGTTCTGCGCCGGCGGCGACATTCGCTCGCTCTATGACAACGGCAAGGACCCTGCGACGCGCCACTTGGTACGCTCATGTCATGTTCTCCTTCTCTTCTCTCTAGCTCCAAACTAGTCTCGTGTATACAGAGCGTCTATTGCGCTGAGACTAACAGCTCTGGTCTGGACTCTCTCTCTTGCTCTCTAACAGGCGCTCGACTTCTTCCGCCACGAGTACCGCCTCAACTACCTCCTCGCGACGACGGAGAAGCCGATCGTGTCGTTCCTCAATGGCGTGACGATGGGCGGCGGCGTCGGGCTCTCGATGCACGGCAAGTTCGTCGTTGCGACTGAGAAGACGCTGTTTGCGATGCCAGAGACTGCGATCGGGTTCTTCCCAGACGTCGGTGCGTCGTACTTGCTCTCGCGTCTCGGCCGCCGCTTGGTCGAGGGCGAGCACTACACGTCGGACGTGCCCAAGTCCAGAGCGCTCACGGGTCAGGGGGTACGTCATTTGCCAATCACACATGAACGTGACGCCAATAATCTCCATTTACATCCAGCTCAACCTCCACTAACCTCCACGAACCTCCACTTTTTATACATCTAGCTCGGCACGTACCTCGCATTGACTGGCGACCGCCTCAAGGGCAGTGAAGTGATCGGTCTCGGTCTCGCGACGCACTACATCCCGTCGAGCGAGTACGAGACGCTCGTGCACCACCTCACGGGTCTCGAGTTCCAGAGCTACATGACGCAGGAGGAGCGCGACGAGATCATCCATGAGTCGCTCGAGGAGCTCGAGACCGACGAAGCGCGCGCCGAGGTCGACCCGGAGTACCTCGCCACGGTCGAGCGCATCTTTGGTGCGCAGAACGACGACGACTCGGTCGAAGGCATCATCGCGCGGCTCACGGCGCTGGACACACCGTGGGCGCACGAGACGCTCGCGACGCTCCAGAAGATGGCGCCGCTGAGTCTCAAGGTCACGCTCGAGCAGATGCGCCAGGGTGCCGTGAAGAACTGCGCCGAGTGCTTCCAGATGGAGTACCGCATCGCGACGCGCATGATGGAGAACCCCGACTTCTTTGAGGGCGTGCGGTCGGTGATTGTCGACAAGGACCGGTCGCCCAAGTGGGCGAAGAAGGACGTGGCGCACGTCACGCGTGAGGAGGTCCTGCACTTCTTTGAGCCGCTCGACGAAGACAAGGAGCTCGTGCTGTACGACGCAGCGTCCGAGTAGAGCAGCTGTACTGGCTACAGTCTCCACACACATGTGTGTGTGTGAGAAAGAGAGCTGAGCTGAGAGGCTGTCAAGGGATAAGCAGAGGTCGCAGGGTGTCTAGTACGTGTGTCGTGTGCAAGCACCCACTACAATCCATCCATCAATCAAAGACAGAGAGCAAGAGAGTGCGCCATGGAGCGAAGTGAACCACCGAACGCCATGGGAGCGAGAGCTTCCTCGCCATCGCATGAGGTCGTCGTCCTGCTGGCTGCTGTCATAACTTACCACCACCGCCCTCAGACGACCGACTGCCTAGCCGAGGATCTTGACGAGCGCCGCTTTCTGGAGACTCGTCAAGTGCTTTGGGAACACGATGTCAAACTTAATGACCAAGTCTCCGCGGTCGCTACTTGCAGCGCCGCCGCCACCACGGCTGCTGCTCACGGGCATGCCTTCGTGCTTGACGACTTTCGTGGTCGCAGGCGTCACGACGTCGTTGCATGAGATCGCGAGCTTGCGGCCGTCGAGCGTCGGGACGTGGACGCAATAGTCTCCGAGTGCGTCGCTGAGCTTGAGCTTCGCGACAAAGTGGAGGTCGGCGCCGTCACGCGTGTAGAGTGCATGCGGGAGTTGCTGGATCTGGAACACGACGTCGCCGGCTTCGTGCGTGCGCGACTCGTTCCCTTCGCGCTCGAACGTGATCTTCGTGCCGTGCTTCCAACCGGGCTTGACTTTGATCTGGAACGTCTTGGTCTCGTCCAAGAGCTCGTCGTTCTGCAGCCGCGTCCGCGCGACTTCGAGAGTTTTTGTGGTGCCACTGAAGAGCTCTTCGAGCGTGCACGCGACGTCCGTGACGATCGCAGGCGCTTTCTCTGGTCCCTTCTTGCGCAGCGCACTTGCGAACGGCATCGTATCGCCAAAGCCAAAGTCCGCAAACGGGTTCGCGGACCCAAAGAACTTGTGGAACACGTCTTCGCTCGCGCGCTCGTTGAACGCGTAGCCGTCGCGCATGTCGCCGTTGTCGTCTGGGACACCGTTCTTGAGTCCGTCGTAGCCGTACTGATCAAACACAGCGCGGCGCTGCGGGTCACTCAAGACGTCGTATGCCTCTGAGACCTCTTGGAACTTGTGCTGCGCTTCGCTCAAGTTGCTCTTGTTCTTGTCGGGGTGCCACTTCATCGCGAGCTTGCGGTAGCTAGGACAGCATGCAGGCACCTTGTGAACACACATACACTCAAGCACTCGTCGTCTACACAGACACAGCGACGACGACGACAAACGTACGCTTTCTTGATGTCTTGGTCGCTCGCGCCACGCGGCACTTCGAGGATCTCATAGTAGTCCATCCTGGCGCTACGGGTGTGCTCGCAGAGCAGTCAAGTACGTGCGTGAACGAGACGATGAAGCCACGAAGCTGATGATGTGCTCCGCGCGCTTGCGTGCGTGAGATGTCGAGGGCGAGCAAGAGACCGAGTGCCTCGAGAGTGAGCAGACGCACATCGGTTTCATTCATTCACACAAAAGACTGCGACGACCGACAGTGTCACTACTCGACTGCTGCTAGGTTGGCCTCGCTAGTCAGAAGACTGCTACGTTCAGGTGGTGCTGGTGCACCTGGATGCTCTGGCTTAGACGCAGCATGACTATCTTCACCGATGTTGGACTCGAGCTCAGACGACCGAAGGACGCGCTTGGGACTCTGGACGTGCACGAGGAACGCGATGCGCTCGCTCACGCCGTTCGTGAAGAAGACTTCGTAGAAACCTGGAAAGACCGCGAGGTTCCCTGCGTCATCGACGAGTGCGAGCGTCGCGTCGTCGACTGTGAACGTCCGCTCGACGACTTGCTGCGGCGCGAGACGCACGCACGCGTAGTCAAAGAGCTGCTGGTTCAGCAGGGTCGCAGGACCCGCGATGTCGTCGACTTGGAGCGGGCGGAAGAACGCAAACACGACTTCGTCGCCCAAGACGTCGCCGTCGTTCGAGACGACGATGCTGTACGTCGCAGATGCGTCGTTCGACACGATCTGAGTCGTTTGCTCCGTCGCCGACGCGGTTGCTAGCGAGAACGTCGTGTAGCTCAGTCCAAAGCCGAATGGGAAGACTGGAACCTCTTTGTAGTACTTGTACGACCGCCCAGGGTACTCGGTCATGCTCATACTTGCCATGGACACAGCGTCAACATAGTTGGACCGGTACATCGTCACAGGGAGCTTCCCGCTTGGGTTGTGGACGCCAAAGAGCACGTCTGCGACTGCCTGTGCGCCGTACACGCCAGGATAGAACGCTTCAATGAGACTGTCGGTATGCAAGACGATCTCCTCGGCGCCAATGACACCGCCGTTGAAGAGCACGACGATCGTCGGTTTGCCGACGCGCCGCACGGCTTTGAGGAGCTGGAGCTGGATCGCTGGGAGCGCGATCGTCTCGCGATCTTCGGCTTCACGCTCGATCGTCGTGTCAATGCCGAGGAAGAGCACGACTGCGTTCGCTTGGCGCGCAGCGTCGAGCGCATCGGCAAAGCCCGACGTCGACGAGTCGTTCACGCCACAGCCGCGCGCATAGAGCACGCGTGACGTCTTTGCCTGGAGCGTGGCGAGCGGCGTTATGACACACCCGAGTTCGCTGTAGTCGCCATGGCAGAGCTGGCCGTAGTAGTTCCCGAGCATCGCCTCGCGCGCGTCGGCGTGTGGTCCGAGCACTGCGAGTGTCGTGAGCGTGGATGCGTCGAGCGGCAGCGTCGCATTGTGGTTCTGCAGCAGCACGAGCGACCGGCGCGTGAGGTCCAAGCTCAGCGCCTGCGACGCTGGCGTGTTCACGTCGCTCGGCGGCACGTGCCAGTACGGCTGGTCCGCGATCGGATCAAAGAGTCCGAGTTGGAAGCGCAGCGTGAGCGTCCGCCGCACTGCGTCGTCAACACTGTCGAGCGAGAGCTTGCGCTCAGACACGAGCGTCTCGAGGCAGTCATGGTACACGCCGCCGCTGTTGATATCTGTGCCACTTAAGAGCGCCAAGCGTCCAGCGTCGCAGAGCGTCGTGGCGTAGTGGCGCTTCTCAAAGATGCCGCGGATCGCACCCGAGTCGCTCGTGATGTAGCCGTCAAAGCCGAGCGTCTCGCGCAGCAGCCGCGTCGTCTGTGCGTTGGCGCACATTGGGACGCCGTTGAGACTGTTGTACGCGCACATGACGCCTTTCGCCTTTGCGTCGACGACTGCGGCGCGGAACGCTGGGACGTACGTGTCGGTCCAGTCGTACTTGGACACGATCGCGTCAAACTCCATGCGGTCGACGCCAGCGTAGTGCTCGTACGAGTACGCGGCCCAGTGCTTGAGCGTCGCGATCGCTTGCAAGTACCGCGGGTCCTTGCCTTCCTGCAGCCCGCGCGTGTACGCGACGCCGTAGCGCGCGTTCACGACCGGGTCCTCGGATGGCGTCTCCATGTTGCGGCCCCAGCGCGGGTCGCGGTTGATGTTCAGGTTCGGCGACCAGCAGTCGAGTCCGAGGTGCGGACCATGGGCGTAGTTCTCCCGCGCGCCTTCGAGCCAGAGCGCACGGAGCTCCCAGCCAATGACCTGTGCCATCGCAGTGACAGCGCTCGGGTCAAAGATGGCGCCGAGGTTCACGGGGTTTGGGAAGCTCGTGGCGCAGTGTGTGCCGCACGTCGACTGCACGCCGTGGACGCAGTTGGCGCCCCAGTTGTACTCGGGCAAGCCGAGAGCCGAGACGTTGCCTTTCGGGCTCGCGCGCGCAGTGAGGAGCCAGACCTTGTCGCGCAACGCGAGACGCGCGAGCAGGTCGTCTACGCGTGCGGTTGTGCTCATGGACGTGTTGCAGAATGGAAACGTGTCGAGCGGTGGCGCGCACGCGCGTGGGATCGCTGTGCGTGCTGCAGACGCGAGCGTCGTGAGCAGCAGCACAAGCAGTGACGTCTTCTTGAGCATCGTCGTCGCTCTTGAGCTCGCGCTTGAGCTTGTCAGAAGGATCGCAAATGATGGAGAGAATGTCCTTGAAGTGACGCTATCAAGAGCAATTGTCCATACAAATACAGGGATTTTACACCACGACATGATCAGCACGGATAGAGCTCCAATCCGTCAAGAGCTCGTGCTCCTTGCGTGTCCACGCATTGGGCCGCCCTCTGCCGTGCTCCATCGCTACGCGGAAGACTTTATTGTCCTTCATCAGGCCCTCACACAAGACAGGGATTTGCACACTTGCGTCCCATTGTATTTCGAAACAAATGACGTCTCGACACCAAGCGCATGACGAAGGACATCTGGCGCGCCAGTCCGTCAGAACGGCAGCGGCTTGCGCAGCAGCAGCTTCGGCTCTTTCACGACCTTGGGCTCTTTCATCCACTCGGTCACGTTCGGCTGCTTGTGCAAGTTCACATTGTGGAACTCCTGGTCGTAGCGATAGTCAAAGAAGAGCTATGGGAGCAACAGAGGAAGACGAGTTGAGTGAGTGAGTCCTAGAGCCAACCAACCATCCACTCACATACAAGCGACGCACCTCTGTGTGCGGCTCCAAGTCCCGCAGCGCGTACATGCCGATGCGGTAGTCGCTGTTCACATTCACGATCTTCGCAAAACAGTTGGGCTTGACCGAGTCGTGGTTGATGAACTGCATCGTACACAGTTAGTATGGACAGTGAGCGATGGACGGTGTCACCGTACCCAACAACCAGCCTTCGCCGCAAGACGCACCCGTGTCTTGTTGCCTTTGCGCGTCGAGTCGACGACGCTGCCCGAGTCCAAGTTGAACAAGTAGCTCCGGTTGAGCTTGTCGTACACGGCGCCGCGGCGCTCCGCTTCTTCGTGCGTGACCATTTCGCCAATGTACTCGATCAGGAACTCGTCTTTCGCGACAAACTCGTCGACAAAGAGGCCCCAGCCAGCGTCGCCCATCGTCGAGCGTGCGACGCGCATGTGTTTGGTGCGTCCGAGCGTCATGCTCCGGTTGTGGCACTGTACCGTCGTAGTCGACGACGTCGCTGTTGGCGGCAGACCGACTGTCTTGTTGGCGCTGTTTGAGCGCTCGGCGATCTCGTCGGCGCAGCACACGACGCACTGGTCGAGGTCGCACTCGCGCCCGGCAGCAAAGCACGGACACGCCTTTGTGCGGCACCGGCCCTTGACGCACTTGCAGCCGCGGTAGAAGATCTGGCAGCTGTTGTGCACGCAGTTGCAGAGCTTCGAGCAAAAGACGCCGTCGGTGATGCACGAGCAGCTCTGGTCGCACGGACCTACGTGTGCACACGGCTCGATCCTAGCAAGAGAGGGCGAGAGAGCGTGCGTCACATAGTGAGCAAGGCATATCGGTACAGTGCGACCCAGAGTCATAGAGCGAGAGAGACAGAGAGTCGTAGGACGACGTACTTGGTCGGGACGCCGTCGATGAGGCGCGAGAGTGCGTCTGGTAGAACAACAATCACACCAGACACGACGACAGTGTGAGCGCAAGTGAGCGAGAGGATGAGCTAGCAGAACACACACACGCACGCAGAGCAGCAGCAGCAGCAGCAGAACGACGACTGGCAAACGTGCATATGCAAGAGGAATAGAGAGAGAAAGAGAGAGTGTGGCCACAGATGAGCCTAGCAAGGGCATCGCTTCGTGCGCGCCAGGAGGAAACATCGTGCGTGCGGCGAGCGTACTGTGCGTCCGTCCACGTGGCCGTGCTGGATGAACTCGACCAGCACGGCGTATCTGGGACGACGACGGTCACCATCGACAACTACTGCATCGCTCCTTTGGCTGCTGCTGCTCTCGCCTTAGCATATACAGACAGACAGGCAGACAGACGTACGCTGGAGGTGCGAGATCGACGGTGTCATCTTCTTCTTCTTCCCGCCGCGTCGAGGCTTCCACTGGAGCTTGCGCTGCGCCACACAAGTAGCAGCACACACACAGGACAGACCAGTCCGTCCGTCAGCCACCCAGCAGCCAATCAGTCCGCCACACAAAGACACAGAGACGCACCTCTTCAGCGAGACTCATCTCGTTGATCTCGTAGAAGTCGCAGAACTCGGCGACGTCCAAGCACGTCTTGTCGCCGAGCATCTTGGCAATGTCGCAGAAGTTGCCCGAGCAGATGAAGTACGCGCGCGCACACGCGAGGCGCTTCGACGCGTCCCAGCCAAACGCCGTTGCGATCACACGCGCTTTGACAAAGCGCTGCGACGCGCTGCCCATGCGGCCGAGGAAGCACTCGTTCCCGCAGTTTCGCCCCGTGTTCACTGCGCTCGTCTTGCGCCGGATCTTCTCAGCCACGGCGTTCTGCTCGGTGATCTCCTACATACGAGCGTGGGTGAGAGAGTGACCAAGAGTGTGAGGACCCAAGTGGTGGGTCAGCCAAGGCAACGTCAAGACACGACAGACGCCTGGGACGTACGAGCTTCGGAGCTTCGATGCAGCCGTGGTAGTCGCAGTCGTACTTGTAGCACCGGCGGCAGAACAGCGCTAAGACAAGCGACAGTGTTGAGCAAGACCACAGCCAGAGCTGTCAGTCTGCTAGTCCGTCCACTCGCAATCAGCCCCTTAATCGAGCGCTGTTTGTCCTGTCAGTCGTACGTACTCCGGTACGAGTCGACTGCTTTCTCGTAGAGCTCAAAGTAGTTCTCGAGCGACTCGGGCGTCTCCATTGCCTGCGCTGCAGCCGCTGCTCTCGTTGCTGGCGTCGACGCTGCGTCTGGGTCAGTTGGATCCGCCGTCGCAGCGGCATTTGTGCGCTCGAGCTCACTCGCAGCTGCTACGTCGATGCGCCGCTTCTTCTTTGCGCGGCGCTGCGCTGTGCGCATCTTCTTGTGGATCTCCGCGACGACTTCGGGCTCAACGTGGATCGTGCGCGCGACGCGGTCGAGGTCGCTCGCACTGAGCTCCCACGTCGAGTGGAGCTGCTGGAGCACGGACTCGCACATCTCTTTCGCAAAGTCCACTTCGAGGGCGCTCGTGCCCTGGAGTCTAGCGGCAGACAGACGAGCATTAGAAGAGAGAGAGAGCCATCAAGATAGAGAGAGTCCTAGTACGCAACACAACGCACTTGATCTGGTAGAACTCGGACACGACGTCGTCGTCGTCGTCGTCGCCAAAGTACGGGAGGTACTTGAGCTGCGGCTGGTCCTCGACGTCGTAGTTCTTGCTCAGCGCAGTCCACATCGTCGAGTTTGGCATCGCAAGTACGCGCGGCAAGCGCACGCTGCGCTGGAAGAACGTCACGGTCTCCGTTGGGTTGTGCAGGATCGTCTGGACCGTCGTCTTGACGTTGCGCTGCGGCGGGAGCAGCGGCTCGGACGCTGCATGTAGCAGCAACAGGTGAGCGAGTCAGCTGTAAGCAGTAGCAGATACATGGGCGTACGTCGTATGAGCATAACAGCACGTACTCTCGACAACGTTCACGTTCATGAGTGCGTTGTGGTGATGCAGCGTCGCAGCGACTGGGTACACGCGCCGCGTCTGCGCTGCGACTTCTTGGTGCCGCACGATCATCATGCGATTCGCTGCAATCAGTTCCTATACGTGTGTGTGAGAGAGAGCACAAGCACAAGAACATGAGTGAGGCGTCTGACGCACAGGGCAGTTGTATCCAACGAGCTAGACACACGCAGTCCGTGCGACGTACGCTCGTGCGGCGCTGGAAGAACTGCACAAAGTCGTTGTACGCTGACGCGGCGTGCGCGCAGAGCTGCTGCTCGATCTCATTCAGTTCGCTGTCCGCTGCGCCAGCAGCAGTGGCGCTAGCATCTGCGGCGCCATCGACTTCAGCACCAGCGCCAGCTCCAGCCTTGCGCTTGCGTGGAGGTGCCATGTTGACGACTTTGTGGCCATTTAACGGAGCTGGATGAATGAATCCCTGACAATAAAAGCTATGTATAATTGGATATTATCGAGCATGTCTTTATACCGGATATTTTGGATTTGTTACTTAGATCTGTACCCATAGTACTCATAGTTTGATGTTTATTTTGACTTGAAAATGTATATCTTGCTACTGTCGATAGTGAAAGAAGCGAGGTGATTTCAAAGAATGATTCTCTTGCTTTTGCCACTATCGAAAGTGTTGTAGATCTTCAAAGTACCCGAGCTGAGCAAGACGAGCTCTGCACGAGCAGGTGAAAGCGCACAAGCACAAGCACAAGCACAGCAAGAGCAAGAGTGGGAGCATACAAGTCACAGCTCAATTTGACACGACGCAAGACGAGCTCATCAAGAGCAGCAGCATCAAGCGCTGCAGTCAGACCAAAGAATCCGTCAGCACAACGCGCGCTTTGAAGCACCAAACCACACAAGCACGACCACTGCTCACGAGCTCAGCAGCACACAAGTCCCAGCTCGACATTCGCACTACACGAGCAGCCACACACAAGACACGACCGCAGCGCGCACGAGACTGACACATGACCGTTGAGCATGCACCGGTTCACAAACACCGCTGCTGCTGCTGAGCCAATGTACGTGACGCCCACTTACGATCCGCGTTCAGCACAGACAGCGAGCAGTACGTATGGCCATAGTGCGGTGCGTGTCGTCACAGACCGGTCGCTGCTTCGCCACATTGCGAGTTTTGCCGTCGCGTGGGACGCCGCGGTCGCCGAGTTCCGCACCAAGATGGTCTATGACAAGTACAGCTGGCCCATGCAGCACCACCTCGACGCTACAAGTCGCTCTGGAAGCGATCCAGACCCGAACGTGTTCCCAAAGCCTCGCGGCGCACTGCCGCAGACTGCGATCCTCGAAGGCGACCTCGCAATGCTCGAAATCCTGCTCTACATGAGCCGCCTCGAGCGGTTCAGAGATCACCCAGCGCTCGACTTTGATGACGTGCTCCGGTGCGCGATCCTCCACGGTCGCATCAAAGTCCTCGAGTGGTTTGACGCCGTCATGCCGAACGCGCCGGAGCGCCAGCGCCTGGCGCAGACCCTCGACGGGTACACGCTGAACGAATCGCTCGTGCTGCGCTTCCCAACGTACCTCCAGGCTGAGCAAACTGACCGGAGCTTCCTCAAGATCATCAAGTGGCTCCATGCAAACAATATCGCGTCTGCCGTCAGCTTCTTCGAGTGCGCTGCCACACACGGTCACTTTACTGAGCTCCAGTACATGCTCACGCACCAGCCGGACCTCGTACTCACACCCACCGTCATGGACAACGCCGCCGCAAACGGCCACTTTGACATCGTTGCGTACTTGCACAAGACGCGGCCAGAAGGCTGCACGACTAAAGCGATGGACAGCGCCGCCGCGAACGGCCACTTTGACATTGTGAAGTACTTGCACGCGAACCGCTCGGAAGGCTGCACGACCGCTGCGATGGACGCCGCTGCGCGCGAAGGCGCACTCGACATTGTCACATTCTTGCACGCGCATCGAACTGAAGGCTGTACGACCGAAGCGATGGATCGCGCCGCTGCGCGTGGACACATGGAGATTGTGCAGTTCCTCTGTGAGCGCCGCATTGAAGGCTGTACGACCAAGGCAATGGACGGTGCAGCGGCGAATGGCCACTTTGAAATTGTGAAGTACCTGCACAAACACTACCGCAGCGTTGGCTGCACGACGAACGCTATGGACGACGCGGCGCGCAAGGGCTACATGCACATTGTCGAGTTCCTCCACACGTTCCGCCGCGAAGGCTGCACGACTGCAGCGATGGACCTTGCGATGTGGGAGCGCCGACTTGATATCGTTCACTACCTCCATCACCATCGCTCGGAAGGCTGCACGACCGAGGCAATGGACCTCGCCGCGCAGTACGGAAACCTCGAGATGGTGCTGTTCTTCCACGAGAACCGCACCGAAGGGTGCACGACTGAAGCGATGAACTGCGCTGCTGAATGCGGCCACTTGCTCGTGGTCCAGTTCCTCCATGAGAACCGCAGTGAAGGCTGCACACAAGCGGCGATCGACCGCGCAGCAGCTCATGGCCGCACTGCAGTCGTCGAGTACTTGCACACGAACCGGACCGAAGGCTGCACAGTCCACGCACTTGACGAAGCGATCATCAACTCGTACGACGACACTGTCGAGTTCCTGCTCGCGAACCGCCACGAAGGCTGCTCCGACGGTCTCTTGCTCCAGACCGTCATTCGATCGTCGCTCGAGAAAATCCGTCTCGTGTGTGAGCACTGCGACCGCGGATGTCTCTTTGAAGCGCGCGCGTTTGCGCAGCGGTCGAACCGCGTCGCGGAAGTCGAGCTCTTGAACGAGTTCATTGCTGACGATATTGCAGAGTGCTCGCTCGCGCTGCACGCATCGAGCGGTCCGCGCCGGTGTCAGCGACCGCGCATGGACGACTGAGGACAGAGTTGATCGATAGATGGCGGCACTGCAGCCGCATTTCCGCTGTGCTTGTGAAGCACGAGCCATGAAGTACAAGACAGGAAGTAGAGTCGAAGAAGTAGCTAGGCGTACACTCGTCGCAAGTAATGACCAGACTATGCTTCATCATGACAGATCTAGCGTTGTCCATCTACTGTGTACGTGTGTCCTACGATCGGAGAAGCAAATGTCGTCAGCCGATTTTCCGAACTTGGTTGACCTCCGGACTTCGCACTCTGCGACCTGACCCTGGAACCTTGACGACCTGAGACACATTGCTCACCATGTACATCGTGCTCAACAGCAAGGTGGTGCTGCCCAGCCTCTGCGACCTGCCCTGGGACCTAGGGCGGCCTAGGACCTACCTTATCGCCGAGGACCTTATCGAGTGACTCAAGATAGAACCACGGACTGTCGCTGCGTGACTCGCACTCGTCTCGAGCGCTGCCTGCACACACACCGCCGCATCGACGTCTGCACTCGCTTCTGCGGAGCTTCGTCACGCTCTACTCGTGAGAACGAGCGTACAGTGCCCATTACTTCATGATATCGCCCGACGCGTTCGGTCGCACGCACAAGCGGCGCGTGACCGACGTGATTCGCGTCGCGCTCGAGCCGCGCGGCGTGATCGGCTTCATTGACGTCCACGAGTCGATGAACCTCCTCGAAGCGCGCGCGCTGATCTGCGAGAACGTCGAGAACGCCCCGAGCGACTTCCAGTTCGTGCTCGACGACGGCGCGCCGGTGAGTGCACGGCAAGAGGCGTCGCAGAAGATCGCGAATTTCTACCCGTGCGTCAAGATCCGCGCCTGTAGTGGCAGTGCAAGCAAGAGCGCGTCCACGACACAGTCAGGTCTATCGACAACACGTACTGGCTTCGATAGCGATGGGGAGGGCGAGAGGTACCAAGCAGACTCGTCCAGTGGACCGAGCGGTACAACCGAGAAGATCACTGTGCACTCGTCTGCAGGCGATGAGTTCTCGGCGTGGATCTCCGAAGACTACACGTTCCAGCAGCTCCGACGCGACGCGTCTCGGTACTGGAACCTCCCGCCTGGGCAAGTCGCACTCACAGACGCCGACGGCTGTCTCTGGCCAGAACAAGCGCGGATCCTGTCGGTCATGACGCTCGACGAGCTCCATCGCAAGCGCGTCGTGCTCGAGTACAAGAGCAGTTCAGCGAGCGGATCAAGCACGCGAGCCAAGCACCTTGCGCGCACGCAGTCCGCTTCAATGTCCAAGCTGTCGTCGTCCACATCGTTTCGCCACACACTGTTGGGTGGCGACAGCACTCGAGGCAGCACACTGAGCAGAACCAAGTCAGCGGCGGCAGTAGCGTCTAGCTCATCTAGCCTGTCTGCCTCGCCACGGCCACGGTCATCATCGTCGCCGAACGCCATTGAAGAGCTCTGGCTCATCTTCACGTTCTATTGCGTGAACGGTGACAGTCTCGAGCTCGAGTGCATCAAAGCGCATCAGTTCAACAAGCTCTTGCGCGACGCGCGGCTCTTTGGCGGCAGCCTCACGCCAGCGATCGCAGACATCATCTACACGTCCGAGACGAAAGGTAAGCCGCAGGCGTCGGGCAAGATGAGCTACGACGAGTTCCTCAACGCGCTCGTGAAAATCTCGAGCGCCAAGCACAAGGTCGGCGCGAAGCAGCCAGCGCGAGACGCAGACGACGAAGAGCAGCTCTTCCAGAAGCTCGTGCTCGATAGCATCTTGCCGCTTGCGTCGCGCTGGCCAACAGCGACGTGGGATGTCCACACGCACAAGCTGCGGCAGTCGGAGGTCGTGTCGTTCGTCTCCAAGTTCCTTGAGCCGCTGCTCGAGATCTTCTTGTTCTACGCACGGAGCCACCTCGTGAGCGCCACGAGTGGCTCGAAAGAGTTCTACATGTCGTACGCCGACTACCAGCGCTTCTTCACAGACTTTGCGTTTGCGAACCTCCAGCTCTCGAGCGTCGACGCCGCTCAAGTCTTCCTCGCAGCGTGCTCGAGCGCGCCGTTCTACACAGCGCTCTTCAGCTCAAGCAGCAGCAGCAGCGATGCTGTTGATCCAAGTACCGCGGCAATTCAGCGCGTGCTTGAGAGCTTCGACGGTGTCGTGACGTATGCATTCCCAGAGACGCAGATTGGCCGCATGTGCATGGGCGTCTCGGCGTTTCTCGACGCGCTCGGTCGCATTGGACTCGTGGCGTTCGCCAAGATCAAAGCGATCAAGACGCTCCACTGCGTGAAAGCGATCTTCCATCACCTCAGCCGCGGTCTCTCGCGCACGCGCGTGCAGGAGATCTTGCGGAACCACAGTTCGACGTCGATCCACGCGACCAAGTTCTACTCTGGCACCGTGGCGTTCAACAACCGGTTCCTCGACATGTGGCGGTACGAAGGCTCGCCCGACTACCTCGCAGGAAGTATCTACAGCAACCTCCATCGCTCCAGCGGTGAGCTCCTCGTATCTGCCAGCGCTGACATGACAGTAGCATCGAGTCCGAACGTCATTGCGTCCATGTGCGGCAGTGTCGTTGGTGGCGCACTCAGCCCGGCGGCAAGTCCAGCACGACGGCTCATGATGACGTCGTCGATGTTTGACGACCGAGTCATCTCGAGCGGCGCTGGTCGCGGTCGCGAAGCACTCGATCGGCTCGTCCGCAGCGCATTCCTTCGGAGCGCTGTCGACAATGTGAACGCAGGTGTATCAACAGCCGCCGACTCAGTAGTGCAGTCAGCCGTACCACTTGCAGACCATGAACGAGCGCTACGATTGCCGTCTCCTCTAGAGCAGCAGCGCGCATTCGCTGAGCAAGACTCGGACGAGCTGCAATGCTCTGAGAGTGAACGGCCAGCAGTGTCTCGCCCTGGACATCTCAGTCACGATGGTCGCACGAGCAGCCGTTTGGATGACGACAACGACGAAGATGTAGTGCTGCGCGACAGTGTACGAGGCATGGACATCGCGCATTCGAGTGATGAGCGCGAGCAGTGCGACAGCGAGATGACCGACTCGCTACCTCCATTGCCGCTGCACTCGCCACTCAACGCGCACGCAGTCCGTCCAATGAGTCCAATGATGGCGAGTACAGCGCCGTTGTCGTCTAGTGCGACTGCTGCGATGCACATCGCAATATCTCCGACACTGCGTCGCGAAGACGAGCGCGTGCTGTTTGAGAGCATCTTGCTCAAAGGCGGGGTGTTCAAGAAGTACGGGCAGTGGGGCAACCCGCATCGACGCTACGTCTGGTGCGCAAAAGACTTTGACGCAGTCTACTGGCGCCCGCTCAACCGCAAGAACAGCCTCTCGAAAGAGGGTATCGCAGTCGCAGGCGTCATTGCAGTCCTTCCAGGCAACTCGACGCGCACGCGCTATGCGTTCATGAAACACCTCTCAGATGGTACGTGTCGTCTCGCTCTAAGTCGCCCTGTCCTTTGAGGCACAGGCACTCACTCACGGCGCTTTGCACTTGTTTTGTTATCTCGCTCTCTTGCTTCTGCTAGAGAAATCGCTGTGTCGATGCTTTTCGGTCGTCGCAGAAGACCGGCGTCTGGACCTCGAAGCCGACTCAGAGTCAACGCGAGACCTCTGGGTGAACGCGTTCCTCTACCTCATGAAAGAGCACCGCCCACGGCAACTCGTCGCTTAGAATCTACGAGGACACTCCCGCTAGTGCTCGCAAGTAACGATAGACTCCTGCATGCCTCCCAACTCGTCGTTGTTCGTTCCTGCGCTCGTCGAAGACACACAGGGTCTGCATCGACATAGAGTGTTGTCCGTTGCGTTGCGCTCATGAAGCAGCTAGCGGATGCTAGAGACGACAAGCGATCTCACGTATCATATCAGCAGCAACAGCAGTAGACACACGCACACACACGAGCCGAGACGAACGTGCGCATTGGATCAATCCCCAGACACCTGTGTCACGATTGACTTGCGTGTCAAAAGTGTCAAAAATAGAATCCAGTTTAATAATAAACTCGTTAGGCTCAAAATAGACTTGGTTTCAGCGAAACTTGAAGCGAGATGGCTTCATCGATCCGAGCAGTATCGCCATCGCCTCGCATGGCTTCGGGTGTCTGCTTGCCTCGATCTAGAGCGCTGCTGGATGCGCCGGCTCGCTCGCATTCTCCGTCTTTCACGCTCGCAGCGCAACTCGTGTCTTCTCCTGACAGTCCGCCCACAAGTGTCGGATCACATCGCTGCTTGAGCGTCTCGGTGGCGTCGAGACGACGTGGTCGGAGACAGCGAGTGTGTCTGAAGACCGAATAGCGCATGCGCATGAACGACCGGATGTTGTCAGTCGGCATGGCGCCACAGCCGCCGCCAGTGCCCGAGATCGAAGGGTACCTCAAGAAGCTCAAGCGCAAGACGAGCAACTTGAGTGGGAGCTGGAACAAGCGCTGGTTCTTCGTCGACCACAAGCGCCGTGAGTTTGGCTACGCGAAGAGTAAAGCTCCAGGCGCACCCAAGAGTACGTGCTGCTGCTACTTTTCAGCATGGAGTTCCATTCGTCTTGTTCTTCGTGAGCCCGTAGGTCCAAGCTAACCGCTTCTGGTGCCCTTGTTGCGCTCTATCGATGGACGCAGGCTCGATCTACCTCAACGACATCACCGCTGTCGTGCAGTTTGACGACACGCACTTCCAAGTCGAGAGCCGCACGCGCAACTTCTTCCTCTGCGGCGACAGCAAAGCATGCACGACGTGCTGGGTCAAGAGCCTCGACGAGTACCGCAAGAAGCTGAGCGAGTACGAGAAAGAGAAAGCCAAGTACGACGCAGCGCTTGCAGCGGCGCAGTCCCAGCTCTCAGTCGAAGCGCAAGCCGCGTTCTCCCCAAAAGCGATCGCAGCTGTTGCGCAGCTGCACATCACGACCTCTGACGACCGACGGGCGAACGCGAGTAGCAAAGCGCCAGGCTTTGACGAGCCGAGTCGCGAGTCGTTCTCGTCGTCGTCGTCGCTTGCATCGAGCTTGTCGTCGTCGTCATCGTCGTCGACAGCGTCGAGCTCGAAGCGAGCGAGTCGTGGAGTTGAGCATCAAGCTCGCACTGAAGAGCGACGCACGCCGTCCCCAGCTGAGCAGCGTCGGAGTCGAGACCGCGACTCGTCTGCGTCGCGCAAGCCGGAGCGCCAGAGCCACGACAAGAACGAGCGACGTCGCGAGCGCGAGCGGGACGACAGTCGTGGAACGGACCGCAGTCACGAGCGTGAGCGTGAGCGTGAGCGTGATCGAGAACGCGGTCGAGAGCGTGACCGCGAGCGCGAGAGAGACCGCGGTCGAGAACGGGAGCGTGAGCGAGAGTCCCGATCGAAACCAAGCGTCTCGCGGTCCAACTCGCGCCAGTTTGAGAACCGATCGATCTCCGAGGCGACAAGCGTGCGCGCGCACCCAGGCAAGGGCTACGTCATGCAGGCGTGGGTCGACGACGATAGCTAGAACGATAGACAAGCTAAGCGCCATTGGACACTGCAAATGCAAACACCGGCATTCACCACACTCTCATCACTCACTCGCTGCTCTGGCTACCACGAGTTCCCGCTTGATGCTCATCGACTACGAGCTCCTCGTCTTGAACCTCTTGCCGTCCCTCGTTAATGTCAGCGTCAACGACAGGCTCTGCTCGCTCGCTACTCAGAATCGCATGGCGTCCAAGCCGGAGCGCGCGATAGCGCTTGCGCAGTGCTTCGCGCGCTGAGCGCTCGATCACCCACTGCCAGTCCTTGCGCGAGACCACGCCGCAGTCGCGCGACCGCTTCTTCAGCACCGTGTACTCGTGACTGAACCAGCCCATGAACTCGCTCAGCGAGATCGCTTCTGAGCCATCGCTGTCCATCATCTCGATCACGTCGTCGATCTCGTCCGCTCCGAGTGGAATGCGCAGTCGCGTCATCATCATACGCATCGCATCGCGACTCAGTTCGCCACGTCCGTCCGTGTCGAGGAGCTCAAACAAGTCGTGGACATCTTCGCGCATGCGTTCGTCTAGCGGGAGCTTCTCGCGCGCCTTCGTGAGCTCGTGCATGCGCTTGAGCATCACGCTCTCTTCGCGCTTGAGCTGCTCTTTGCCTGCGTGACTCGCAATATACGCCACAAACGTCTCGAACGCATCCATCTCGGTGCGCCATGCGCCGTTGTCATCGCCACTGGCAGCGTCAATGCCTCGTGACAGAATCGTTGACGACAGTGCGAGACCGCCAAACTGCTTGGAGATCGCAAGGAGCTCGTCGCTCAAGCGCTTTGGACGCGAGCCGCGGCGCCGCAAGAGCTTGAGTCGATACGCACGCTGGATCTTCGTCGCAGCGCGCGTCCACTTGAGAAAGAGCACGTGGCGCCGCGCGAGGTGCTGTCGGAACGCGCACTGGATCCGCCGTGCAGCGACAAAGAGCTTGCGCAAGTGTGTTAGCCGCGCTTTCGCTTGCAGCATGCGGACAGCACACTGGAGAACAGTCGCGTTGCGATCGACGCGCAGGCGCTCGCGTGCAGCGTCTGCATCGAGCTGCTTCTCGTACCGCACGATCGCAGCGAGAGCCATGTGGAGCGTGTACAGCGCACACAGTGCTGTCATTGCGCTCGGTGGCGATGATGCTGGCGACTGCAAATGCTTGCCATGGCCGCTGTGGATAGTGGTGTGAGGTGGCGCACTGCGCTGTGGTGACGGTGGTGTCGACAGCAAGGACAACTGACTCAGTACGACGCCAAGCTCGTCTTGTGCCTGCACGAGATGAGCTCGAGCGCGCAGGATCTGTCCCCATTGCTTGCGGTCGCGCGGGCTCACAGCCGCGACCTTCTTGACGGCGTTCGTGCGCAGGAACTCTTTCAGGACCGTGTGCTTGTCGAGCTTGGCAAGTGTGTCCTTCTTCGCGCCGACAAGGAGCATCGACGCTTCGATCAGCGCCATCACTGCCGTGTCGACTTGGGTTCCGTGCTCTTGATCGTCTCCAGCGAACACTGACGGCTCAGTTGTGTGAGAAGTTGGCGATGGTACTGACTTGTGCTCGAGCGAGTCGACAGGTCGACCAGAGAGCATGACGTCGCGTGCAGTCGCCTGAACGCCAGTGAGGAACGCGCGGATGTCGGTTTGGAGCCCAAGCGCCTGGTGCTGAAAGCGCTCGCGAGCTTGCGTGAGCTGCGCGAGGAGGTAGTAGCCGCTACCAGTGCTCACGTGGTACGCATCGCTGCGTGCATCTGGACCAAGCACTGGGTGGAGCATCGCTTCGTCGCCGCGTGGCGGTGTCTTGAGAAATGTATCAACGATACTCTGCGCACTCGCGCACCAGCGCTTGGCGACCTGCTCGAGCGCCTTCACGCTGTCCATGCTGCGTCGCTCGACGTCAAAGCTGAAGATGTCTGGCTGCCCAAAGACTGAGACGCCGCGCACGAGCACGTAGAACTTGTACCGCGGCTGCTGGCTCAGTGGCACTTCGCTTGGATTTGACGGAGTTGCTGCTGGCGGTGTCGTCGGTGCTGGGACCGTGTGCGCTTGGGATGGCGCTGCAGCGTTGGCTTTGCGTGCGCCAAAGAGGTGAGCTGGTCGCTTGAAGAACGAGTGTGACGGCGCTTTTGTCTGCGCCTTGCGGTCGCCAGGAGCACTAGATGACGCAGTAGATGGTGCCGTCGACGCTGATGCTGCAGTTTCTTGTGCTGGAGCGCCAACGAGCAGAGACGCATCCGGCTTCTTGCGCACAAAGACGGCAAAGTCGGTCATCGACTGTGCAAACTGTAGGACTTTGGTCGCAAGGGCGTCTGGGAGCACGGTGTGGCGCGGGAACTTGCTCTCTTGCGAGCTGCAGAGCACGACGCAGCGAGTCGAACTGCTGCCTGTGGGGCTCGCAGCTTCGTCTTTGATCGCGTGTACGCGCACGGCGAGTCCGTCCTTGGCACTCAGTAGCTCGCGGAGACTCACAAAGAGCTCGTCTGTGATCGAGTACAGCGCGCAGCTCCTGTACACGTGCGTGAAGACGTCGGCAGCAACAGCAGCGAGCGCAAAGAAGAACTGCCGCTGCGTCGGTGTGAATACTATTGGCGCTCGAGCACAAGACGTAGCATCGTGCGAGTACACGCACAGCGCGACGCGCGGCGCGACAAAGTGCGCGTCGAGCATCGCCGCGAGGCACGCGCACGCAAACGCACCGCGCTTCTCGGGTCCTTCTGCTGGCTCGAGCGAGCTCCGACTTGCATCGAGCGTGCGCGGGAGGTTCGTCATCGGGAGCTCGACGCGGCTCTCAAAGTGAACGCCGAGCGCGATCAAGTGCGCGTCGCACTGATTGAGGTAGCACATGTGTGTCGATGCACTGTCACGTGCAAGTGGTCGCCGCGTCGGTGCAGCGTGCCACGCTTCTGTGAAGTAGCGTCCCGTGAAGTCGCTTGCAAGCGTCACGACTTGCTGCGAGTGGAGCACAACGAGGTCGCGCCGAACGATCTGGAGCAGCGTCGCGAAGAAGCGGCGAAAGTTGGGATGGCGTACTCCTGGTGCTTTCAAGCGCACGAGGTCGTCGTAGCTCCGGCGGTAGTGCGTCGTGAGGATCAAGTCGTAGAGCTTCGCTGCGCTGGCTGTGAAGAACGCGAGCACGTCGGGCTCGAGACGCCGCGTCGTCGGATGGAGCGCGTCGAACCCCAAGCTGTCAGCGCACAGGATGCGGTCATCGCCCAAAGCTACCACGGCGTGCACACGCACGCACTTCTTGTTCGAGAGCGGCCGCAAGAGTCTGTCGTTCTTTGCAGTGGTGTCAACGAGGTGGACAACCGACGGATGCTTGGTCGCGAGGCACTGGACAGTCGCGAGCGACTGGTTCGCGTCGTCCAGGAGACAGAGCGACACGTTCTCCATGCTGCTCTCGCGTGATGCGCACGTAAACACGAGCGCATCGCCGCCGACTGTGCGCTCGCCCAAGTACACATCGCAGGTTGCTGTGCAGCTCAAGCCAGTAGCAATGCGCTCGATCGCTTCTCGCGTGCAGTCGTGCAGCGCAGCAACTGCTTCGTGCGATGGCAACGTCTCGAGACGGCGGTTGATTGCGTCGAGCGCTCTAAGTGCTTGCCGACGTGCTACGATCGCTTCAATGCGGATGTTCACTTGGCTGATGACAGTGCTCACGAGTGGCGCGAGCGACTGCAAGAGCTCGAGGTCGTACATCCACGTCGCACCGCGCACACGACGAAGTACAAGCGCAGTCGACGCAAACGCGCCGTCCTCATCGTCCACATCCCGCGTTGGCTCAAGCACGGCGAGTAGGACTTCAGGCATGCCAGGCAGCGCGATGCAGCGCGCACTGGCGCTATCGTCCGCTCCAGTCTCGAGGTGCTCGATCTGTCCCAGCACACACGCCTTGAGTGCATCGATCTCGACTCCATGCGGTGACTTGGCAGTTCGCTCCATATGCGCCACTAGCGGTAGCTCCCGACGCTGTGGGTCTCGTGTGAAGCGCAGGACGTATAGCGCTTCAACTGCGACCATGTTGGTCGATAGGAGCTCGAGCAAGTTGTGAAACACGACTGCGAGCGTGCTCCTGTTGCCTTGAAAGAGCGTTGGGATGCGCTGCGCTGCGACAAGGGCACTGCGCGTGCGCATGTGCTCGCCGAGGTGGTTCGCGACGCGTGAGAGGAACTCAACGACGCCTCTCTCCGGCACGCGCGACGAGTACGTCCCACGTGCTGCGCCTGAGAACGTGTCGACAGATAAGACACCGACGAACGGGATCGGGACGCAGACAAACGGACCGACGGGCGCATATGACGCGGACGACACTGTACGGAGTACTTTGAGCTTGCCGTTACTCGCAATCACTCCGTTGTCTTGCTGCTGGAGGTAGCTGTGGAGGTCAGAGACGACAAGCGGCCGCTGCGTCGTGAAGACGCGGAACGACGCACTCCGTTCAGTGTCAACGCGTGCATTCGCCATGCCGCTGCGTGACGATGCGCTCGTGAAGCAGATCGACTCGCAGAGTGGCTGCACGATGCCAATGTAGACGTCGACGCCTGTGAGCGCTGCCTCGATCTCTTGGACCACGACGGTCTGGATGTACATCGGTGTGTGCGGTCGCACATCGTCACATGCGGCTAAGATGCGCATGAGTGCTTGCGCGCGGAGCGTCTGACGTGCTTCACGCGATGCTGTGCGCACGATGTCGAGTGCTGTGTGCATCTCCATAGCGACGCGGCGAAGGAAGTCGACGACCCCGAGCTCGGGCTGCGGCTCGCTTGCGAGGCGTTCGTACCGCTCGAGGTTGTCGAGACTCAGCGTCCCAACCGCGCCGATTGGCACGGCGATGAACGGCCATGTCTGCTCAGTAGGCTCAGCAGTGAAGTAACGCAGTTGGCGTGCATGCTGACTGCTGGTGGTGGCATCGCCATCACCATCAGCGGCTCGCTGCGCATCGTGCTGTGTGACGACGACTGGAGCTTGCGTCGCAAGGACGCGAAAGCCCACGCCATGGCCACGCCTCAAGTACTTGCCGCGCATGACGCTGTGCTTCGACGCGCTCGTGTATCGAATGCGGTCGAGCGTTGGCTCGAGCAGTCCAATGTACACGTTTGGCAAAGCAAGTGCGCTCTCGAGCAGCGCGATCGCCCGCTCCTGAAGCGTCGTGACGCTTTCGATCGCAAGCTCATCGTCTGGCGTGAGCCTCACACTTGCACTCGTACTAGAGCTCGATGAAGTGCGCGTACTCTTGTGGTTCGAGCTGACTGCCTCTGCTGGCGCGACAGCAAGGCGCCGCTGAAGCGCAGCGACTTCGTGGGTGCACGTCACGCGGAATGCTTCGAGTGCAGCGGCGCGACGGCGACTTCGCTCAACGCGCGCGTGGAGCTCGTCCATGAGCTTCGACAGTGTCTCACTCACGCGCGTGATGTAGTTCTGCTCACACGCTGCGTAGAACTGCGGGAGACTCGAGACTGCGAGGAAGACGCGCGTTGTTCGTAGCGCAAGTGATGCAATCGCACTCGTGTGGCTAGTCTTGCTCCCGAGGAACACGCTGAGTGCGTTGCTCACGTACTTTTCACTCGAGATGGTGCGGTCGTTCAACTGCGTTGCGTCCTCATGTCCTTGTGCTTCGGTCAGCAGCAGCGCAAAGTACTTGCCCGCGACTCGCTTGTTCTCAAGACGTCGCTTCTCCGACTCGGCTACAGACACTGCAGAGCCACTCACAACACGTCCAGTGGTGTCGCTTTCGAGCTGTGCGAGTGCCTGCGCGTCCGCAGCGTCCGCTTGAGTGAGCTCACCAATGCGAGTGTGGATCGCTGCGAGCGCTGTCGACTCGAGACCAAAGTGCTCTGCCACTGTATCATCAAGGAGCTCAAGACTGCGCAGTCGCAGCGGCGCAACGAGCGCAAAGTCCTGAGATACCGCGAGCATTCGCTCAGCCTCAGACAGTTCGTAGACTGCGCTCGTCTTCCCTCGCGCACAGTCGACTTCGACAACGCGCACTTTCCACGCGCCGACGACAGTGTCCTTCACGACGCGACACGCGTGGTAGAAGAGCTGATGTGGCGACCGTAATGGCTCGCATGCGAGCATCTGGAGCTCGTAGAGTGCGTGCGATCGGCGCTTGAGATACATTGCTGTCCCAAGTGGCTTCACGACAGACTCGAGGTACGCCAGGACACCAACTTCAGGCTGTGGCTCGTCCTGCCGTCCTTTTGGGACGTCCACGAACCGATTGACGCTCATGACGCCGACCACGCAGTCGTCGTGCACGAGCGGTACGAACACGAACGGGAACTCAGCCTCCGCGCTGCTACCTGGTTCAGGGTATCGACCGAGACGGCGTAAACGGCTGGCGTCGTCCGAGCCGCTCCGGACAATCAGCGGCGTCTTTGTGTCGACACAGCGGAACGACACCCCTTGGCCGCGGTCCAGGACTTTGTCGAGCAGCGTCGAGCCGTTTGCTGCAAACGTGTAGCGCAGCTGCGCGCCGTCCGGCTGGAGCTCGGCGAGCTGCACTTCGACGCCCGGCAAGTTCGTAGTGATCTCAGCAAACACGTGAGCGACGACTTCGCTCAGCGCTCGGAGCGCATCCGGCGACGGCGTGAGTCCGATCGAGTGGAACGCTTGCGAGACGCGCACAGACGAGAGCTGGCGGTTGAGACGACGCACTTCGCGTCCACGCACGCACGCGAGGCTCTTCTCTGTGATCCCAACTGCTCGTTGCAGCAGTGCGATTGCGCTGTGTGGGATGTCAACGTCGCTGTTGTCCGTCGCAGAGTCTTGATTGTTGTTGTTGGCGTGGTCGCTGCTGCTACTGGCAAAATCGACCTGTAGGACGTACTGTGCGTGTGTGGAGCAGCTTGTGTCCTGGATGATGAGCGCGACGGCATGTGGCGCTGTGAGGGGAATGGCACCAGCGCCTTTGCCAGTGCTACTACTGCTCGTCGTAGCAATGCGACTTGCATCGGCACTCCAGCGGCGATGCGCGAGTCGCTCGAGGAGATGCGTGAGCTGAAAGTGCTTGGTGTTCATCGCTCGGATCGGCAAGAGCTGACGTAGTTGCGTCCACGTGAGTCGCTCGACAGTCCGATTCGACCACAAGACGATGTACTGCGCTGTCTCGCACAGTGCGCTCGCGTCTTGGTGTGGAGGTGACGACGACAGTGGCGTTGCTGCTGCACTGACACGTGTGTCCTGATTCGATGCAATGATCCGTGAGATCGTGCCTTGAACGAAACGACAAGCGTCTGTCTCGGAGCTCGCCTCCTTGTACAGCACGACGCGCTTGATGAGTCGCTCAGTCCACTGCAAGAACGGCATGAGGCGGTCGTCTGGGACGTGTGTCGACGCCATGACGGCAATCTCGACAAGCGGCTGCTGAACGACTTTCCATACCACGACGCGCTCGACACGGTCCAGCGCTCGAGCAACCGCGCGCACGAGCACGTCAAAGACGTCGTACACTGTACACACAGCGTCGCGCGTGACGTTGGCCATCACTTGGTGCCAATGCACGCTGCGGTAGCCGTCGAGGAACACGCCGGTGCTCTGCGCAACGTCGCGGAGGAACCGCATCGCGTCTGGGTCGTCGATAAAGTACTGCGCCGGTCGCGCCAAGTGCGCCATTGCGCCGCGCTTGAGCATGTGCACGAGCTCAAGCAAGCGCTTGCGCGTCGCGATCTTGAGATTACTGAACATCGGCTTGTGGTTCAGGTCGCGCTCGGTGATCATTAGGAACTGCTGGCCAGTGACTTTATGGTGACGGAGCTCGACTGCAGCGTCGCGCAAGTGCTTGCGCGTGAGGAACTCGTTTAGGTCTGTCACGGTCATCGACTCGGGGCGAAGACGTAGCGCTTTGCGGCAGCTGTCGAGCGCGAGCACGCCGATTGGGATGGCGGTCGCACTGCTCCCATCGCCACCTCCGCTGCCAAGCAGTGGGAAGCACGCAAACGGTCCAGTGACTGTGTCGGGCGTGAAGCGCCGGATCTGTTCGTGCGAGTACCCCTCGATGTCTTCGATCACAAGCTCTCGACGGATCGCCATTGCTTCAAAGCTGACTGTGTTGCGGACTCTTCGCGTTCGTGCTGGTGACAATGCCTGTGCACTGTTGACGTCCTGGTTCGACTGCGGCTCACTCGAGAGCGCGTGGCCCGATCCATCGACTGCGCTCACGAGCACGCGATGCTGCATCGAACTCTTGGACGAACACACAGCGAACCGGAGCAGTGGTGTTGGCAACGACATGGGCGGACTTGGCAGTGCTTCGAACATTGTCAAGTAGATGTCCGAGTCGTTCACGCACGACTCGATCGCTTGGACGACGTGGCGCTGGACCTGGAGCAGCGTCGGGAGCTTCGCACCGCCGTCGTAGAGCCATGCAGGCACGACTGCCGAGTGTGCAGTCTCGAGGCGCTTGAGCGTGCTTGCGTGCTCTTGAAAGTAGGCTTCAAGACGCGCGAGCGTGCGATCAAACGTCATGCGCGACGTGATCGCATGCTCGATAGCGTGCGAGTAGAGGCGCGTGCTGCTGACAGGTACAGGAGCGACGGGCGTCTTCGCAACAGCTTTGGCTTTGTCTTTGGCTTTCGCAGTCGCAGTCGCTTTGTGCGTCTTTGCGGACGCTGGTACGATGTCTGCTGTCTCGGCTGTCGCAAGAGGATCTGCGAGCGCACTCGAGACCAAGTGCGCACTCCGAGTGCGCCGCGCACAGCGGATCGCATCGCGCTCGAGTGCATCGCCGCCAATGAAAGCGTCGACGCAAAAGTGGTGGCGCAAGTGCTCGGGCACGAACGCATACGTCTCGCGATCTTCGGTGTCGCTGCTCATGCAGATGTGCGTGTGTGTGCGCGCCTACTCGAGCGTCACACGACCCTTCGAGATCGATGTCGTCACAACCACAAGGGAATGCAAGAGTCGCTGATTCGAGCTGACTGTTGCTCAAGCGCTTCACAGAGCACGAGTGATGAATGCAACATCTGAAGACGGCAATTTCGCCTCGCAACACACACACGACCTACACGACCTACGCGCCCTAGCGCTTCCTACACTCATGCACTGCTCACTGCGACCTTCTGACAGCGCCGTGGACCGACAGCAGCGTGCTGTGCGAGGCTACAGGACTCGATGTCACTCGCAATGTACGCGTCGAGGACGTTCAGCGCACGGCGGTTGCCTCTGCGCTGAGCGATCTCGCGAGCTTCGAACAAACACCCGCGCGTCGAGTATGC
>JAASFN010000153.1:0-34344 GCA_023333795.1 Globisporangium rhizosaccharum
CGTGGACTACGCGTCGTGTCTGCTCGAAGTCGGGAACGGCATGGACTTTCGGCCGCTCCAGCGCCAGAGCTTCTACCTCGGACTCTGGCTCATCTGGGCGGCGTCTACGAACGTCGCGATCTCGGCCAACTTGTTTGTACGAATAGAGACGTGATGATCGACTCAAGAGTCGACAGCAAACGCAAGGATGCAACAGTGCAAGCTCAGTGAACAAGAGCGTTTGGTGTCTCGACACTGAAGGTCTGCAAGACGAGTTGTATTGAATTGACTACTGGGTAGCCTAATGTGATACCTCGTTTTCCTCACTATTACGATACTCACGTTTCAAACGACACGAAAGCAAAACGATGGCGCTGTGCACGAAAGCGAAGGAGCTGCTGCGCGAGCTCCAGCGCAGCGACTGGCTCCCGCCCTACAATGTGCGCTTCTCTCAATGTGCTTGTGTAGTTGCTCTATACGCGCTCCATCGTGTTGTGACACAGCGCTGCATGTGCTTGTGTATGTGCTTGCGATGCACAGGACGAGCAAGTGCGGCAAGTCGTCGAAGAGGTCGGGAGTCTGCACGAGCAGATCATGGAGAAGCTGAGGTGCGCCACTGCTGTTTAGCTTCGCGTTTATACTCTGCTACTCCACTACATACTCTATGACTACTCTCTCTTGTGCTCGCAAGAGCTGACACTCACCACTGTGCACGTGGCGACAGAGTGTTTGGCGACGAGATTGAGCAGAACCCTGCAGTGCATTGCGGACTCATCGTGAGCCACCAGTGCCTCCTGCGCAACAAGCGCTGCCTCCTCGCCTATTTGTACGTTACGCGCTCCTGTGATGCTCTTTGCATAGCGCTACAAGCGCACGTCGGTGGACACATCTCGCTCGCTCACTCCTACTCATCGTACTGTGGCTTCTGGAACAGATACGAGCGTACTGAGAAGATCAAGAACCTGCGATGGGAGACTGGGACGATCATCCCAGCAGCGCTCGCACCCAAGTACGCGCTGTGTGCATGGCTCTCACTCACTCTCTATCTATCGCTCTATCGGTCGTAGTACCTGACGCACTCGCTCGCTCAGTCTGTGCCAGCGCGAAGTGCAGTTCTTCCAGTCGTACGACCAGCTCTTGACCGACTACATGGCGGATTTTGAGATCGACCTCTCGGCGGTACGTACAGCTCTGCGAAGCACTGGGAGAGGTCATCATACACTCACGCTTGAACGCACTGATGCATCGAACCACACATTGTATGAAAACCACACCACTCTCAATAGGACTCGAAACCACCGAAAGACCTGTATGTCGAAGTGCGCGTGCTGCGCGACTGCGGCGAAATCATGACTGAGAACGGCGTCGTGAACCTCGAAGCGAACTCGACGCACTTTCTCCGTCGCGTCGACGTCGAGCAGCTCATTCGCCAGGGCTTGCTCGAGCAGATCAAGCACTAAGTCGATAGGGCTCTAGTACGCTGCATACAGCGCTGCTTCTTTTCCGTTACGACACATACGCATGTACCTGCACAACAACTACCACTTGGTTGGTACTCTTGGCTAGGCAGCTCGATCAAGAGCGTCGATGTGCGTGCGCACGACGTCACTCGATGCACCACTCCACCAAACCACGCGACGTTTGATCGAGACTATCGATTCGAATGTCCAATAGATACAACATCACAACAATCGAATGCAAAAGTGGTTTTTGGTCTCTATTCAAATGGTTGGCTCAAAGCAGCGGCAACAAACGCACAATTGCCATTTTCGGTCATTCGCCAGCAGCTCGACGCTCGACGCTCGACGACGCACACGCTCGTCGTCTATACAGGTCGACTGCCATGGCGAGCGCGACTGCGAACGAGAGCGCGCTTGCGCGCAACCTGCTCAACTCGGTGCTCGCACTCGCGTTCCCAGAGCACCTCGCAACAGACGCCGCGGCGCAGCAGGTCTTCTTGGCGCAGCTGCCGCAGCTCGAGCGCATCTTGCGGCAGCAGAACGTGTTTGGGATCGTCGATGAGGGCAAAGCGCTCGAGAAGTTCCAGAACAAGCTCTTCCAGCTGCTCGACCAGCCGGTCGCAGTGCTCGACAAGCACGTGCGCGCAGCGGCGTTCGCGCTCCAGCTCATTGTCGTGCAGCAGTGCGGACTCGAGCAGCTCGAGCACCTCACGCCAAAGCTCATGGACCGCGTGATCAAGACCGTCAAGTTCCAGCAAGACGCTGGGAGCAACCCGGCGCTGGCCCCGGCGCTCGATGTCGCAGCAGTAGTTGTGCGCAACATCGAGCTGCTGACGCCCGAGGTCCGGCGCGAGCTGTACGACAACTTTGCCAAGTTCCTCCCGAGCGTGCTCTCGCAGCTCCAGGCGCTCGGCGCGAAGAAAGAGCTCGTGGCGTGCGACGTCGCGCTCTGGATGAGCGGCGTGGCGGTCTTCACCGAGCTCCTCGAGGTCTCGCCGAACGCACTGCGCATCTACGCGACCAAGCTCGAGCAGGTCTGCGCGCTGGTCTTTCAGTTCCCAGCGGCGTTCCTCACGACGGACAGTGCAGTCGCAGTCGGGACCAAGTGCATCGGCTTGCTCGCGAACGCGTCGGACAAGACGCCGCAGCTCTGGAAGCAGATCGTCGACCGCGGCATTGAAGCCGTGCACGCGCAAGTCGACGTCCTCAGCGGCAAGCGCTCGGGTGCGTCGTCGTCGTCCTCAGCGTCGTCGGCCGCCGCGTCACCTGGGACAGTCCGGAGCTGGCTCAAAGACTCAAGCGCAGACGCTGCATTGGCAGTGTACTCGCGCGCTGAGCTCGTGCTCCAGCGTCTGGAGCTCGCAGTCGCGGCGCTCGCGGCGCTCATGACGAACCGCTCGATCTCGGAGCGTGAAGTGCAGCTCGTGCTCAGTGACGTCGTCGCACTCGCGCGCCGCGCGCTCGCGGTGCGTGCGACTGAGATCGGCAAGCAGACGGCAGTCTCGGACGACGGCGTGCGGCTGCCAGCGAGCGTGGTCTACGGCATTGCGCCGCGCGTGCATGCGCTCGCACTGCGCGTGCTCTCAGCTACAGTCGAGCGCGCTGGACTCTGTGCGCTGCGCCATGCGAGCAAGATCATCAAAGTCCTGCAGCTCGCGAGCGAGACCGTCGGTCGCGACGCCAACGCTGCGCTGTACGACACGATCAGCGTGTGTGTGCGCGCTCTTGGCGCGAGTACGGTCGAGAAGCTCGGCGTGCCGCTGCTTGACGACATGGTCGCGCGGTGCAAAGCCGAGCTGGCGCCGCCAAGCGCTGCGGCTGCGACAGCAGAGGCTGCTGCCGCGGCAAGTGCGCAGAGTAGCAACGGCGGCCGCAACAACAACAGCAAAGGCAAGAAGCGCAAGCGCCAGGCTGAGAGCAGCGTCGCGCAGCTCGCAGAAGCAGTCAACACGCTGCCGTTTGTGTCGAGCCACGCGCAGCTCGTGCGTGCGCAGACTGTCGACGCTGCGCTCGCTGCGATTGCGACGTGCGTCGCAGTGTACGGCTCGGTGCTGCCAGTTGCGGCGCGGTCGGCGGCGAGCGACCTCGCGCTGTTTGCCGTGCAGCAGCGCACAAAGCACAAGTTCCTCACGAGCGCTGCTGCAGCGGCGCAGCGCGCGAGCACCACGAGTTTGACGAGCGGTGTCGATGCCGTTGCGCTGCTGCTGCTCACTGACGCAGCGAGTGCGGATGTGAACGGCGCGCACGGCGCGAACGTCGTTGCGAGTCTCCAGTACTGGCACGACCGCACGCGCCACTGCGCCGTGCTGCCCGGCGTCTCGCCATTCGCAGCGACGCTGCAGCTCGTGGCGCAGAACGTCGGCGACGCGCTGCTGCATCCGCGTGCGCCGCCACTTGCGATCACGCTCCCAGACGCGAGCGACGCAGCGAAGCGCGCAAAGCAGACGCAGCTCTTGAGCGGCGGGTACTCCACGACTGCCGGACGTGCGTCGACAGGAGGACGCAGTGCCTCGGCGTCTGGTGTGCGGGGTCGCAACGACTGGAACGACAATGAAAACGACGCTACGAACGAGGAGGCTGCGGCTGAGGACGAGGAGATGGCGGACGCAGAGGCAGCAATCGCTCAGGAGAACGACGAGGAAGAGGAGGGAGAGGAGGCAGCAGACGAGCAAGACACTGCTGCTGACGACAAGGACGACGACGAAGAGGAAGAGGAGGAGGAGGAGGACTATGACGATGTCCGCCCCACTGCTGCTGCGGTGCCAGCGACCAAGTCCTCGACTGCTGCTCCTAGCGCTACCAACGAGGACGACGATGATGATGACGAGTTCCCAGACATTGTCGACGACGAAGACGACGAGTAGACGTTCTGACACTACGCTGCATCCATCATCTCCTAGGCACTCGGATGCATACTCTGTCCCATAGACATCTACATTGGAGACTAACGTTGCCTTTCTTGTGTGAGTGATGGTCATGTACGAGCTGCCTCGTCACACATTGTCGCTTTCATCGTCGTCGAGGTGCAAGTACCCCTCTTGCTCCACAGACCCGGGCGGGAGCAGTGGCGACCGCATCGACGCGTCTGTGATCAAACAGATCTCGTCGTCGTCCAAGACGCCAAACTCTTTGCCACTGCCACTCGAACTGCTACTGCTGTTCGACTTGTGCTGCACGAGCAGCGCGACGCCGACGCCAATGCTCGCGAGTGCGAGCGGATACAGCACGAGCTCTTGCGTTGTCATCGACCGGTCCGAGTCGTAGAAGATCGCGCCGCCAACGACGCTGAACGTGATCCAGCACGCTTGGAAGATCGGAAAGACAGTCATGATGTCGCCAAGAGACGTCGCGAGGTTGAGCAAGTGCGTCTGGATGAGGATGCAGACGACCATGCCGCCGAGGAAGACGTATGTGAGTCCGTACTGGAACTGGTTGTCGCCTTTGAGCGACAGTGCGATCATGATCGCTGAGCACTTGGCGAGCAGGACTGTGATCGCGCCGATGATGCCCGAGCAGATTGCATAGTAGTACGGCACGCGGTTCGGCACTGGGACGTCGTCACTGTCGAGCGTCCCAGTGCCACTTGCCTCGGTCGCGGCGTCACTCGCGCTTGCAAGCAGCGCTTTGAGCGCTTCTGGCGAGCCAGGTGCGTGCTTTGTCCCATTCGTGTATGTGCTCGTACTGGCTTTGGATTTGGTCAAGCGCTGCTCCATAGCGAGCAAGCGGCGCTCAATGCCCTGGATGCGCGACTCGAGCGCTTTCATGCGCTGCTTCTGCCGCTGGCGCGACCAGTTCACTTGGTTCTTCAGGCGATGCGCCACGGAGCCTTTGATTGTCGCGAGCATGCTCACGACGCACACGCCAACTGCGACAATGTACACGACGAACTCTGTCGAGCCGAAGGCCGAGCATCCATCAGCCACGCAGTGTCAGTCCGTCCGTCAGTCGAAGAACGTGCTCAGAGCGCACGAGTCATGCGTGAGTGACTGGCGTACCTGTGCGGAGGAAGCGCTTCTCGAGCTCTGGCAGTGGGTACTCGGCGTTTGGCTCTGCGATCCACGCGATCACGACGACGCCGACTATCACAAAGAACACGCCGCCGAGGTCGGTCTGCCAGTGGGTACACAAACACAAGTGCAAGCGAACGTGAGCATGAACTGCTGGCTGCTCTAGTCACTCGTCGTCACTGCCCACACAACACAGCAGCAGAAGCAGTCGCAAGACACGCATGTACGCACCGCATAGAGCGCCTCTTTGTTGAGAAAGTAGGCGATAAAGACGTTCGAGACGAGCGTCGCGCCGCCTCCGAGCGCTGCAACGAGCGACTGCGTCGCAAAGCCAAATGCAGTGAAGTCGCCGAGCGACCCGAGCACAACGAGCGCGAGCCCGAGCCACCAGAGCGGCCGCTGCACGTACGGCCGCTGCACACTTGCTGGCAAGATGCGCGCCTCTTGCGCGTGTGAGTACTTTTGGATGTTCACGCCGAGGTTCGAGACGACGGACGCAGCAACCGCGAGCGCTGCGCCGAACGTCTCCCACTGCGTCATCTATGCGCTCTTGCTGGTGTTGCGTATGCTCGCAGAGAGAGAGATCGAGCGAGCGAGATGTACGAGATGCAGTGGATCCGCAGCGGCGGCACTCGGACGAGCGTGCGAGGAGCTCAACAAGTCGCGCGTGGTTTCCTTCTCTGTTGTTGCTGTTAGCAATCGGAGCTTGAAGCAGCGCATACAATTCGCAAGCGTGTCCTGTGATTCCGATGCTAGCATACAATCTGAAAGGGTAGCGTGCGATTCTGTGCATCGCCATCATTCTGTGACTACCGGGTCGTCCTTTTCAGTGCTGTCCTGTGAAACGACGCGGATGCGCTATCAATAGCATCAACATGCTCGTTCACAACGCGGAACGCCACCTCTCTCGCGCTCGAAGCGCAAGCGCAAACACGCAGGCGTCGGTTCCGCAGTGACAGCAACAGCAGGAGAGCAAGGCGCTGCCAACGACGACGACGACTGCTTGGCGCTCGCTCGCTTGCTTGTGTGCGCGCAGTTGCGATGAATCGCTACAAGATCACCAAGCAGCTCGGCGATGGCACGTACGGCTCGGTGCTCAAAGCTGTGAATCGGCAATCCGGCGAAGTGGTGCGTTCACGTGCTTGCATGCTCTCTATCTATCTATCGAGCGCTGCTTCGTACAGCTATGCATGTATGATGCTCAACCGTGAGAGTCTCATGTTCATGCGTCTCTTATGCGAATGACGCGCTCAATCAGGTGGCTGTGAAGAAGATGAAGAAGAAGTTCTACTCGTGGGAAGAGTGCATGCAGCTGCGTGAAGTGAACGTACGTGCGTGCATATGACTCGACGACTGTAGCAATTGCCATAGTAGTCATGTGGCTGCACCATTCAGCAGACCAACCAGTCCGGCCGAATCACTCACGCTTGCTTGCATCACGCACACGCCAGTCGCTCAAGAAGCTCAATCACCCAAACATCATCAAGCTCAAAGAGGTGATTCGCGAGAACGACGAGCTGTACTTTGTCTTTGAGTACATGGAGAACAACTTGTACGAAGCCATGAAGAAGCGCGATCGGCACTTTCCCGAGTCCAAGATCCGCAACCTCATGTCCGTCCGTCTCTCTTTGTCCCCATACTACAGCCGACCAACCATAGCTTCATGGCATCGACTGACACTGCTCTTGTGTATGGATCGATAGGTACCAGATGCTCCAGGGCCTTGCGTTCATGCACAAGCACAGCTTCTTCCATCGCGACATCAAGCCCGAGAACATGCTCGTGAAAGGCGACATTGTCAAAGTCGCCGACTTTGGCCTCGCGCGCGAGATTCGGTCGCGTCCGCCGTTCACAGACTACGTCTCGACGCGGTGGTACCGCGCACCTGAAGTGCTCTTGCGCTCGACAACGTACAACTCGCCGATCGATGCGTGGGCTATGGGCTGCATCATGGCCGAGCTCTTTACGCTCCGACCGCTCTTCCCCGGCAGCAGTGAAGGCGACCAGCTCTACAAGATCTGCTCGGTCTTAGGGAACCCGACGCACAGTACGTGGCCCGAAGGCATGAAGCTCGCAGCGCAGATGAACTACCGCTTCCCGCAGTTTGTCCCGACGCAGCTCGCGCAGCTCATTCCCCACGCAAGTCCCGAAGCGATTCAGCTCATGACCGACTTGCTCAAGTACGACCCGAACCAGCGCCCGACATCGAGCCAAGCGCTGCAATACCCGTTCTTCCAAGTGAACGTGAACGTCTCCGTGCCGCTGACTGTCTCGACGCCTGGGACGCAGCCCCATGAGACGTACAGCGGACTCGACAAGTCTGATGCGTTCACACCGCCGCTGTTGGCACACAAAGCTGGCGACCAGTCAACGTCGTCGAGCAGTAGCAGCGTCAGTGGCGGTGGCTTGAGCAAGAACCAGCAGCTCAGTGATACAGGGAGCTACAGCAGTCTCCGACAAGCGAGTGGGAGCTACAACGCCAGCAGCACTGGCGCGTATGGCAGTAGCGGCGGTGCTGCTGCTCGCGTCCAGCCGCGCAATGCGATCGCTGCTGCTGGGAGCAGTCTCCTCGGTGGCGGCACGCCGCAGCACAGCGGCGGTCGGAGTCTCGACAGCGGTGGCATCGCGAGCGATCTCCAAGGCGGGAGTCGGTATGCGCGGCAGGCGCGCTATGCTCCTGGCGTCTCATCGACATACGGCAGTGGCAGTGGCAGTAGCTACGACGACGACAGCAGCAGCGGAGCCAAGTACTCGGGCAGCAAGCGGGCGTACATGCTCCCGCCGGGTGCATCCAGTGGCGCCATCGGATCGCTCGTACCGAACGCCACACGCGCAGCGAACGTCCCACTGAGCACGAGCGCCGCAGTCGGCGTCGCCGGCGGCTTGGGCGGCTACAGTCGGCACAATTTTTGACTCGTGTCGTCTCGGTGCTCGCTCATGCGCACTCGCTGTCGCTGCATAGTCACACCAGTAGACACACAGGCAAGTCGACCATGCAAGTCCTGCATGGCGTCGCACGGCTACAGTGTGAATGGAGCACGAGCAAACGCAAAGGCGCCATGTCATGGCACGTGCACGGCGAATGCGCACAACGAGCATATTTATATATCCCACACGCATGCGCTACGGTGTCTCTCGCGTCTGTATCGCGTCCTGTGCGTGTATGTGGCCTCTCGGGTCAAAGCGCACGCTGTTGTCTGTGTGTGGATGCGTATGTGCTTGTGACTGGATCGCTGACGGGCGGCTGGACTGGAGCAATGACGAGTCTACTGCTGCACGCCGGCGTTCATGTTTGCGCTCGCGACGAGCTCCTTTTCGACTTGCTCCATCTTGACGCTCAGTGCGCTGAACGCCTGCATGTACTTGCCGGCGCAGCGGTCCGTGCAGCTCATTTCGCCGACGTTGAGCTGGCCGTCGTTGTACTTGAACTTGCACTTGTGGAAGCACACGCGCGACATGCGCTCAAACAGGTCGGCGTACGACTGCATGTTCACCTTGGCGAGCATGAGCTCGGACGGCTGCACCTGCTGCTGCGGCGCGTTGCCGCCGCCGCCCATGAGTCCACCAAAGTTCATCGTGCTGTCGGTCTTGTTGTTGTTCTGTGTGTGGAGGAGTGGACGCGAAGGTGGTTGATTCGGACATAAGTGCGTTCGTACTTTAATGGAACTATGCTGTATATCAGCCACGAAACGACACGAGCACAAACTGGAGCAGCATGCGTGTGATCGACAATGACACGCATGCGCGCGAAGCAATCGTTGGCGACGACGCGCTCGAGAGTCTCCGCGAGCTCGCGCACGTGCTGCCGACATTACAGCACCTCAACGTCTCGGTGCGTGACGATACGAACATGATGGCGTCACGCTCGAACTCTCGTGCTCTGTTAGACAAACTCACGGGGACATGCACTCCACGGCACACACACAGTTCAACAACCTGACAAGTCTCAGTGGCATCGAGCAGGTACATGCGCATGCCTACTGACTGCATTGCGTCGCATTGATAGAGAGCTATGGCTCATGCATCTCTTTGCTCACACACATGCAGGCAGTGCAGCTCCGCAACCTCAACGTCACACACAATGCGATCGCGTCGCTCCAAGAAGTCGCGATGCTCTCACACTTGCGCGTGCTCAAGTGCTCGTACAATGAAATCGCAGACTTGAGCTGGCTCAGAGACATCCATGCGCTCCAGGAGCTCTTTGTGCAGCACAACCGCATCGAGCGCGCGCAGATCGCGCATCTGCAGACTCTGCAGCAGCTCACGACGCTCGTGCTGCATCCGAACCCGTGCACGGAGCAGCCATCTTACGTGTGCGTGCGTGCTAGTTGTGGCAGGTTTGAAGATTGATCAGTGGACTCGATCAGCTTATGACTGAGCTGTCATTCACTGTCTCTCTCTCGCTTGGTGTGAACAGTATCGATGTGGTCCGCGCGCTGCCATGGCTCGAGCGTCTCGACATGACTGTCGTTGACGACGCGCTTCGAGCCTCTGCACAGCATGGCAGTGAGCGCGAGACGCTCTCAACCGGCTTGACCGACTGCTCACTGTCGCTGTTGACCAGTCGATCAGATGACGACGTCATGGCGTCAACGCCTTCGACACCAGCACGTAGCACAGGGCTGTTGGTGCCGTCCGAGCGATCTCAGACGCCCGTGCAGACGCTCGAGCCTGTGCGCAAGAAGAAGACGAAGCAGGTACGTGTGCGTTCACTAGAGTCTGTCAAGTGTATTGATGCTCACTTGCTCACAACGTGCGCGCATATGTGTGTCTTCGCAAACTGCAGGAGATCGCCGAGGAGTTCATGCGCAACTTCCCAGTCCAGGACTACATCCCAATGGAGCAGCAACTCGAACATCCAGTCGAGAACAGCAGCGCGAGCGATGATCGACGTCACCACTTGAGTGAACCGATCAGTGCTGAGCCTGAGCAGCTCGACTCGCTCACACAGCTGAGCAACAACGCCAAGAGCGCGTCTCGGTTAACGACCATCTCAGATGAACCTGAGTCTGCACATGCATTCGAGTCTGAGCAAACACAAGACTCGAGCGAGATGACCACAGGAGCCGGCCCGCACTCAGAACCGCCACCAGCGAGCATCTCGTCGATCGCAAGTGCTGTGCTCTCACTTCCGACGTTCAGCTCCGATGGCTTTCTCAAGAAGCACGTGCCAAAGGCTCGCGTTCCAGCGTCGACAGCCAGCAGAAAGCAGTCGAAGCGACCGAAAAGCGACGCATCAGCTCACTCGTCGCTGCCTTCAGGCACCGACACAAGCGTCTTTCAGCAAGACGAGCTCTTGATTGCGTACCCGAACTCGACTGTCACCGCCGTGCACGTCCGCAGCGATGGCTCAGCGATTGCCAAGTGGCTGAACGGCAGCGTCGCAGTCAGCGTCGACCGAGAGCGCGACGGCTTTCGCGTCTACGCTGCACACAAAGACGGCGCGATCGCACTGAGTCTCGATGCTGGAGGCGTCGGCTTCATCAACTACTACCCAAGCGGCAGGACGATGCTCTCGACGACGTCGAGTGGCGACGGTCTCGTGTTCTCGAGCGACGGCGCTGCGATCGTGCGGCAGTGGGACGTCTCGCGGCGTCTTCGTGACGAGCAGTTTGAGTTCACAGACGCTCTTGGGAGTGAAGACGACGGCTCGCTGCTCTGTAAGCTCAGCGATGGCATTGGCGTGCGCGTGCGGCTCGCTGAGCCATGCGAGAGCAACAACAGCGGCAGCAGCAGTGACACAACGAACCCGATCCAGCTGAGCGTGTACTTTGCCACAACTGGCGGCATTCGCTTCCGATTCACGAACAGTGTCAACGTTGTTGGCTGCAGCACGAGTGACGCGTGCGACTGCGTGTTTGGACCGCTCGCTGCTGCCAGTAGTGCGAAGCGAGAGAGCGCGAAAGCACTGCCAGCCGTGCCGCACGCGGACTTGCTCCATGACATTCGCGCAGCCGTCGCGAGTCTCTCGCTGTAGTTGTAGCAAGAGAGAGAGAGAGAGAGACCACGAGGACAGCGTGTACGTAGCGGCCAAAAGAATGCGTGTTGTGCTCAACTATCACTCACTACGCACGCTCTAAGACTCGGAGCTACCACTCTGAACAAACTGGGAAGTAGAGCACAGCCGTAGTTGCTCCCGACGTCGCCGCTGCAGCGCATACCGTCGCCGCAAGCGCGTCATTGCAACGCTGACTGCGGCACCAGCGCTTCCAAGTAGCGCTGCACCAACGATGATCAATGGTGGTGAGCTGGGCAGTTGGTACGTTTGTCCAAAGGCTTTGGCCTCGAACAGGACTCTGTTGCTCGTCGGTGTGGCCAGTCGCAGTACTCTCGTCGTCTTGGGCTTGTCGGTCGCACGCGCGCCTGCTACTGCTGTGTGTCCTCCTGCTGCTGCTGAGCTCGAGCCGCGCGACGCAGCAGCAGCTCGCTCTTTCATACCGTCGTCTGTGTCATCAGTGCCATCGCCACCGCCGCCAGCGTCATCGTCTGTGATGTCGAGGTTGCTCGGCTGCATGAGCTCGCTCATGGTCTTTTGCGTGAGCGCTTTGAAGATCGACTGGACGATGTACACGTCCTTCTTCGCAGTTTTCTGCGTCACCTTGAGCTCGTACGTCGCGAGCTTGCAGTAGTAGATGTCGCAGCGCCCAGACACAGCGATCTTGCTGCTCTCGCAACCGTCGACAGAGAAGAGGAAGCTCGCGAGGGAGTCGTCCACGACGCGGCTCCGGATGAGGTTCACGCGATGGAGACACAGCCGCGTCGTGATATACTTCTCATAGTTGTTGCGGTACCGCACGGCGTCGAGCGCAATGCGCACGTTCGTCTGTGTGATCGCAACTGGCGTCCAGACCGAGACCACGCCGCCACCTGCAGCGCGCTCGTCGTCTTCGCTCAGCGAGCCGCCAAACTGAAAGTAAAAGCTCGGACCGTCGCCGTTGTCCCATGTCGCTGCTGCGTCTTCTCTTTCATTCGCGTCGTCGTCACGCTTGCGCTTCTGCGTTTGTACGTGCTCGTGCATGTGGCTATGCGACTTGGAAGACATGACATGGTCGGTTGTCGCAGTTGCTGGCGTCGTCGTCGCTGCATCGTGCGCTTGGATCCGAGCAACAACATCTGCTTGTCGTGCACCATGGAGCAGCGCATGCGTGTGTCCAGCAGTCGAGTCTATGAGCAACGCAGCGAGCACGAACACGAGTGTGCAGCACACCGCAGTCGTCATGATGGCTCGATGTGCACAGCGCCACATTGTCTGCCAGTGCGCTTAAGCAATGCACGCAGTCTACCGAGTGTAGTACATGAGTTGTATGTGAGCTCCTCGTTCGTTCGCGCAAGAGAGTCGGAGGAGGAACCAGGTGACATAATTGACTTGTAACCACTTGTGGCGGCGTTCGTCCTCTCACTCGCTCGCTCACTCTTACATGCACACGTGCGCCTTAGCAGCACCGACTGCCAATGGCATCGACTACTCCTTAGATCTCGCGGTTCGTGACCGAGTCGTACGCAAAGTGGCGCCGCGTGCGCTTCGCTTTGACTCCCGCGACGAGTGCGAGCAGCACCGTGAGCACGCCGACCGAGACAATGACACTCATGAGTCCCTGCGCTGGCTGCTGCTTGCGAGTCACAGCGCTGTTGCTCGTCGCAGCCTCGACTGCAGCAGCCGCGAGGACGTTCGCGCGAACAGTCGCTTGCGCTTGCCACGGACGGTCTGGGTGGCGCCGCGCAATGTACTCGTACCGGTCGATCGACTCGCCCGTGCGCTCGTCAAAGAGCGGCGTGCCGCCCGTGTACATCGTGTGCTTCGGGTCCCCGTACTCATTCAGGTCGTGCGACGCGATCCACGCGTCTACTTGGCGCTTCTCGGACTCGGACATCTCGGCTAGAGCTGCAGCACAAGACACAAGACACAAGACACAAGACACACAGGTGGCGGTTAGCGACTGATAGAGAGTGGCAAAGACGTATACACAACAACAGCAGCAATAGCACAAACGACGCAAGCGATGTGCAAGTGTACTAGCAACGTGTTATCTGCGCTCGCAGTGCACGCCGCAGTGCAGTGCCATCGCTAACTGCCACAAGCAGACAAGCAGTAGCTTAGAGTTCCCACGTACTGCTGTCGTCGTCCGCCTCGGCTTCCGCCTGCAGCGCTACTGTGTTTGTCGCTGTGCTCTCGTCTTTGCCGATGCTCGTGACCTCGAGCGTGTCGGTCCAGCTCTGCTCAAAGACCTGGACGACGTACTGCACGGGCTGCGCGCACGAGCTCGTCTTCTTGTGCGTCGCGCACTTGCCAGCGCGCTTCGTCGAGCTCACACTGCAGCCGTTGATGTAGAAACGGTAGTTTGTGCCCGCGACGACCTGCGTCTCGACACGCGTGATGTCGGTGAAGCACACGCGCGTCTTGCCGACTGCAGCGCTGTACGCAGCGTTGCCGCCAGTCAGCGCGTCGAGCAGCGTCTGCGAGTTCTCGGGCGTGACGTCCGCTTTCGTCCAGCCGCCGAGCATCGGCGGCGCAGTGTCACTCGCAGCAGTCGCAGTCGTCGCCGCAAGCGCCAAGAGCGCGATCGTCATCGTCATCGGAGCGTGCATATCGAGCGCTTCTCGAGTCTTCCGCTGCTGCTGTTGTTGTGGATCGGAGCCAGGAAATGCGGAAATGGGCTGACCAGACGGCACTTGCTTTCACTATAGCGATCGCTTCCGTCTGATCGCTATAGTGAAAGCAAGTCAAACGAGAATCCAGCATTTGAGCCATAGTGAAAGCAAGTGACTTGGTGTCGTGCGACACGCCAAGTAAACGGATCTGATTTCGATTGTAATACACGAGATTTCTTCGAATAGAAGAGGTGTCCTTGAAAAGAAGAGTGCTTTCTTGCTCTTTGTATGCAAGTGGTGTCTGTACACGAGGCGCTCAAGCAACGACACTTGCAAGCACGAGCAGCGCGACGAACGCGACACTGTTCATGATCGAGCGCGTGCTCGCAGCCGAGTCCTTTGGCGCAGTCGTCGTCGTCACTACAGGCGTCTTGGTGTCTGTAGCATTACTCTTCGTGCTGTTGTTCGATCCGCTTGGGCTTGCTGTCGTTGGTGCCGATGTCGTGGTTGTCGTCGTTCCATTTGGACTGCTGCTCGCTGGCGTCTCGGTGCTTGGTGCCGTGCCCGAGTTCGACTCGATCGCAACGACCTCGAGCGTGTTCGTCCACATCTGCTCAAACACGCGGATCGTGTACTCGTTGCACCAGCTCGCGACGCCGCTCTTGCCAGCGCACAAGCCGACGTTCTTGTCACTGTTCACAGTCACGCTGCACGCCTCCACGACAAAGCGGTAGTTCGTGCCGGCAACGACCTGCTGCGTCAGCGCCTTGATCTCGCGCACGCACACGCGCGCCGTGACGCCTGTGCGGTAGTTGGACACATTCCCAAGCGCACGCTCGAGCAGCGCCGACTCGCGGTCGGTCACACTGACTGTCTTCCAGCCGCCTGCTGTAGCAGGCGTCGAAGTTGTTGGTGCCGTCGTAGTCGCGTTGGCAGTCGTTGTCGCCTGCGCAGACGCAGTCGCAGTCGCGCATACAATGAGCGCAAGCGCAACGAGAAAGCGAGTCAGTGCACCGCGCGGCGCCATGTTGTTGCTGTTGGTGCTGGAGCTGATTGGCGTGCGTCGGAGGTGGAAAATCGGAAGTGAGCTTGTGGGTGCGCTCGCTTTTCCTGCTGTCGGCTCTCGTCTCTCTCGCACAGCAGGCTCATGTGCTTGTAGTTGCGACCCTCATGGACGGAGAGTGGCTCGAGTGTGTGACTCTATTGACAGTGCAGCAGCCTAATGCGCATGAGTTATCTCGCTCGCTCAGAGCTGAGCGGGGTGGTCTTGCTTGCAATGCAAGCTACGATGCGATTGTCAGGAGGAGCAATGCGCTGAGGACACTACAACTCACGAGGAGTGCGAGGCAATCGACAGCAGTATGTGCCACAGCGCGACTGCTGCTGCGCAGTTGTGGCGACACTTGACCTGCATCGCCACTGGCGCTGTCTGCGCGACGTGAGCCGCTAAACACGTCGTCTCGGTCCTTCGGGGCGCCGTTCTCAGGCGCAATTCGGATCACTTGCGTCGCATTCGCTGGTCCGTTCTCCTGGAACAAGCGGATGTCGTACATGCTGCAGTGCTCGTACGAGACGACTGGATGCGGACACACGCCCGAGTCGACTGCGCGCTTGATCGAGCATCCAGAGCTGTGGTACTGGAAGTTCACACCGGCGTCAAAGACTTGCTTGTAGACGTAGTCAAGCGACGCGATACAAATGCGCGGTGTCACGCTCGCGAGGTAGTTGCTCTCGTTCTTGAGCGTCTCGACAAGGCGCGAGATGTCATCGTCACGCACGTCGACAAACTGCCAGCCGCCGGCTGGGACCGGATAGAACTCGTCTTGCGGTGCAGCGTGTGCGAGTACGTCGATGAGAACAGCAGCGCCTGTCATGAAGACGAAGCGAGCAGTAGATGATGAGCATGGACGTGGCATGACACGATGAGTAGACAGCGCTTCAGGACGTATGTGTGAGTATGTGAATGCCGGTGGTCGTAGCAGGGGAGGCAAACAAGACTCGGAGAAAGGGCAGGACAAGGACGTTGATTGTTTGTTTTGCTTAGTTGCTTAGTTGGTCTCGATGGTGTCTCGGTAGGCGACACCGGTCCTGCTGCTCCTTAGTCACATGGGGATACTCACAAAGCCTTGCTGGCACGGAGCCAGACAGGTCGTCAACGATAGACGCATCGACACGAGCTTCACAGCTCAGTCGCTGACGCCTTCTTCATACTCACTCAAATGCAGTTGGTGTCGTCTGGTGTCGTGGATAGCAGCGCTCGGTAGCTGGTGATGCAGAAGCGCTGAGTGTGACTGCACACCAGCCTCGTTCAGCTGTGTGCGCCATCTCGGTTGCAACCTTACGCCGCCTCGATCGTGATCACTTCGATCGTGTTGGTCCACGTCTGCTCGAAGATCGTAATGACGTAGTCGCCGCACTTGCCGTTGTTTGTCCGGAGCATGGGCTTCTGCTGTTGTTGCTGCTGTTGCTGCTGCGGCTTGGTTGGAGGCGGGGTCTGCACTTGCGATGGCGTCGGCGTCTTCGTGGTTGGGCACGGAGTCTGCACTTGCGATGGCACCGGCGTCTGCACTTGCGACGGCACCGGAGTCTTGGACGGGCACGGCGTCGATGGTGGCTGCTGCTGCTGCCATGGCCACAACCACGACCACTGCTGCCACCCTGGCCAAGTCCATTGACCTTGACCCGGCTGCGGGTGCTGCTGCTGCCCTGGCCAAGTCCATTGGCCTTGACCCGGCTGTTGCTGCTGTTGCCCAGGCGACGGCCACTGCTGCTGCTGTTGCTGTTGTCCCGGCGAAGCCCACAGCTGACGCTTCTTGTCAGCGCAAAAGCCAGCGTTCTGCGCACTGTCGACAGCGCATCCCTTCACGACAAAGCGGTAGTTCGTGCCCGCGACGACTTGCTGCGCCAGCGATCGGATCTCGCTCACGCACACACGCGCCGTGACGTCCGCGTGGTAGTTGGACTCGCCTGCCAGCGCTTGTTGGAGCAGTGCAGTCTCGTGGTCCGTGACGGCCACCTGGTTCCAGCCACCGAGCGTGTTCGTCGCCGTTTGCGCGTCGACGAGCAGTGCGGCGCTAAGCGCAGTCGCGATCAAAAGGCGAGACGCAGCGTGCGGGTTCATGGTGTCTTGCTTGTCCTTGTCGTTGCTTGGAGTGGTTGCTCAGTCGAGTGGAGCTGCTGAGGCTGTGTGTCCAAGGCGGAGAATTGAGAAGTGAGCGATCGGATGAACGGAGCGGAAGGACACTCGAGAGCGCGCTGTTGATCTCTCGCTGCTCTGTGCTCCATGAGCAGAGACACCGCCGCGTCGAGCACAACGCAGATAGACGGCTAGACGCCTGGTGCACTGGTGGTGGTTGCCAGCTGCGACCATTGCTTTGTTGCAGAGCGTACTCGCCGCTCGTAGACAGTCGACGGCGTCGGGAAGGATCGAACGGCACGACGCAAGTGTCCGTCGATAGCTTGAAGTGTCCATGCCGAGTGCGTGATGCTGTGCGGCGCGATGCTGAGCACTGCATGCCAGCCGAGACTGTTGCTGCGACCAGGTGGTGCGGCCACACGCTGCTGTGTTCTGGTCAACATCCGCGCACCGAGTGTCCTTTGCCTCACTCTAGCGTAGAGGCGAGGGGCAAGTGAGTCCGACTTTCCGACCGACGCGTCTCAGTTGGTTGGCTCAGCGCGCTTTGGACTGACTCGCGTGCGCGTGACGTGACGTCGCAGAGGCTGAAGCAATCGAAATTTTAGCTCGCACCATGCGGCTCAAGGTGTCCTGCATGATCGGCGGCGACGGCGACGGGAAGCCCTGGAGCAAGGATACTCGTGCTGACTGGCAGCAGACACAGCGATCGAGGAACGCTCAGGCTCTTGCAGAGTGAGACGAGAGTGAGCTTGATGCTGCCGCCACTTTGCAGCTGCGACAACAGCGAGAGACGCAAGACGCAAGACGCAGCTCGGAGGAATTGAAGCTTGAGTGAGACTCGGATGGTTCACGCACTTTCAGGCGCGGCGGTACAGCGGAGGCGAATATGCTTGCCCTCACGAGTATCGACATCACATCGACCACGCGCCATGCGTCGATGCGGGTTGCTGCTCCTGCTCCTGGGCGACGTGTTGCTTGAGTGTAGCGCCAACCAACCACCCACCCACCTCGTCGACCATGGTCTTTGGTCTTGGATCTTTGGATCTTGGATCGTGGGGAGCAGAGCAGCAGCTTCGAGAGTCCGAGTCGGACGTTGGTCAGATGCAAGAGCACTTCAACTTGATTGCGAGGACTCCCTCGATTTCAGCACTATCATAAATACATCAGCGCCATTGTCCGCGTCGCTTCGGGGACTTGTTCGCTCGCTTGCTCGATCGCTCGATCCGCCACCTCATCGTGCACTGCGCTCTCGACGCAGGCAGCATTGGCAACGAGCGTGACATCATACACTCAACGCAGCGATGCAGAAGCTCACGAACGTCGAGTCGCAGCGCATGATGGCAGTCATGGGCGACTTGCTCGATCGGCTCAACTACCTCACGTACGTCCCGCTCGAGCCGCAGCCTGAGCTGCTCACGACGCTGCGCGAGAACCGATGTCTCAACTCGGCCGAGCTCTTGCGCGAGCACTGGCGCTGGGAACAGCTCTATCTCCAGGCGCTCGACGCCATGGACAGCCGACAAGATGACATTGGCGACCAAGTCCGTCTCACAGCTCGCACACTCTGCCGCGACTTGCGCGAGAACCCAGTCGGCGTCGAGGTGCTGTATCACCACGGCGCGCTCGCACATGACCGGTCTGAAGACATGCAAGTGCTGGTGAAGGCGCTGTCAGAGCTCACGGACTTGACGCACAGCCAGCTCGAGAAGACGCTCGAAGACGCCAAGTCGAAGAAAGAGCTCATGAACGTCGCGGAAGCGCGCATGAAACAAGCTGAAGACGAGCGCGTGGCGATTCGCGAGAAGCTCAGTGAGCTGCGTCGGACGAAAGAAGAGGAGCTCGCGCTGCTTGACTCGCAAGTCCAGAAGCTGCGCAATGAGCTCCACTCGATCAACCAGGTGCGTTGTGGCAACAGTGTCAAGTCCAGTTTGTTCGGTGCATGCTCGATCGCTGGTGCTGCATGGAGCTAAGACTAACCCCATGTTGTCTGCTTGTATCCATCTATCGACTGCTTGCTACACGCATGCACTCGCGTGCTATCACTTGGTACTACAGAGCGCAGCGCACGAGCTCAACATGATCGAAGCCGAGCTCAAAGAGGCGCAGAACAAAGCGCACGAGAACCACACACAGGAGATGAAGATGCTCGTTGACCGAGCTGCAGCCTTGCAAGCAAGCGCAACGAAGATGGCGCAAGAGCACCAAGAAGAGGAGGAAGTGCTGCGCAAGAAGAAGTGCAAGACTGCTGCCGAAGTCGCGAGCGTCGTGGAGAAGTACGACAGCGAGATGCTCACGATGGCAGACGAAATGCGCGCACTCGAGCGCGACTTTGGACATGAGCAGGAGCAGTGCCACGAGCTCCACGAGCACTTTGTCAAGATCGACGAAGAGCAGTCGCGCATTGACGCCGAGGAGCGCGTGCTCGAGCAAATTCGTGCGCGCGAGCGCGAGAAGCAGCAGTTCATCTTCGACGCTGCGACGCGGATCCAAAAAGTCTACCGCGGTGTGCTTGCGCGGCGCGAGTACGCCAAGATGGCTGCAAAGACAAAGAAGGGCAAGAAGGGCGGCGCAGGCGGCAAGAAGGGCAAGAAGAAGTGAGCAAGTGAGTGTCGTGAGTGTCTTCTCGTGCGAGACACTCTTGTGAACAGAAGCGTGTTGATACGCGTTGTATTGGGTTGGCATCATTGCAGCGTAGAGCTCAATGAGATGGTGCCGCACGGTCTTCTCACTAAGCGTGGTGCTAGCGCTAGCAGTAGGAGGAGGACGTGCGAGCTGGAGCAAGTGGTCGTCGCTAGCGAGTGCGAGTGGGAGCAAGTGGCGCGCGACGGCCGTGCGCGTCCACTCGAGCGCGCGCTCACGAGGCGAGAGCTGCGGCTCTGGCTCGTACATTGGCGTAGTTGAGTGAAGAGAGACACTCGGACTCGCGAAAGGTGCTGCTGGAGCGGTTTGGAGCTGCTCGGGGACGCGTGCGCTCGAGCTCCCGCTGGTGTTAGCGATCGGAGCAGTCGCATGCGCCTGTAGCTGGGTGGAGCTTAGAAACGAGGGCTGCGGTGGCGAGACGTCTTCCTGAAGTGGCTGCTGCTGCTGCTCAGGTGCTTGTACATCGGCGGCTCCATCGTCGTGGCGCATCATCGTGGTGGTGTGGTGTGGTGCATCATCGTGGTGGTGTGGTGCGTGTGCTTTTGCATACTTTGCATATGCACTGCAACTTTATTTCTTCACTATATAAGTTTAAATAGGGAGCATGTCCGAGCGACCCTTTCAAAATCGATGTGACGACTTTTTTGCTTCAAACAGCAAATCCGAGCCAAACCAAAATCTCATGTCACCACACACGCGAGTGGTGACAAGCAAAAACAATTTGGCTCGGATTTGCTGTTTGAAGCAAAAAAAGTCGTCACACCGATTTTGAAAGGGTTTCACGATTTTGAAAGGGTTTTCTCATCGATTTTGAAAGGGTTTCGAATCCTTATTTGACATTTTTTAGCACAATAGCACAACACAGCACAACACATCAAGTTGAAATGTGTCGGAAAGCGTATCAATGTGTTTCGGTTTTCTTGTTTTTATCACTATCTATAATGCTGTTGTGTCATACGATAGTAAAACCAAGTCAAACCGCATGGCAAGATTTGAGATCAACATGGGCAACGAGAGCTCGACGCTGAGCGGCGATGGCCCGCGCATGCACGACGACAATGCGCAGACACTTGACGCTGCGAGCTGCGGCTTCCGTGTGCTCGGGATCCAGGAGCAGTCGCCTGCGTCGCGCGCAGGCTTTGTCTCGTTCTTTGACTTTATCCTCGAAGCGAACGGCATTCGCTTGGTACGTGCTCGCTGTGCGTCTTGTGGTATGCGTTGCTGCTATCAATGCTGATGCTGCACATGCACGCACTACGAGCAGGACACGAAAGATTCGACGCTCATGGAGCTCATTGCGCAGAGTGAGGACCAGCCGCTGCAGCTCACGGTCTACAACGTCAAGTCACAGACCACTCGCGGTGCGTCTCTTGTCTCTTGCTTGACCACCGACCTTGCTCAGTGTCTCCTACTCACACATTCATTGCTACTGTGCCTCTTGTGTTTGTTTCGAAGCGCTCGAACTGACGCCGAGCCGCAACTGGCCCGGCAAAGGACTCCTTGGCGTCACGATCCGCTTTGACTCGTACGACGGCGCAGAGGACCAGCTGCTGCACGTCTTGGTGCGTCTTGTGACTGCTTGTCTGCGTGAATCCACGAGTGACTCTCTAACGCATGAACTGTCTTGTATCGATGCAGAATGTCGTGCGCGACTCGCCAGCACACATCGCTGGGCTCAAGCCCGAGTCCGACTACCTCCTCGGCACACCAGAGCGCGTGTTCCGCGACCCTGAGGACCTCCACGACGAGATCCTCGACGCACTGGAGGATTCGTTCCAGTGCTACGTCTACAAGTGCGTCACTTTCGCTGTTAAGGCACTCGCTGGATGTGAATAGGATGGGATGCTGACGGACTGGGACGCTGTCTGTCTGAGCAGCACAGTGCTGGACCAAGTGCGCATTGTGTCGATCGCACCGAGCGAGCGCTGGGGCGGCGACGGCGTCCTTGGCGCAGAGGTCGCGCACGGCGTTTTGCATCGACTGCCGACATCGGCGCGCGCGACGATCGGCTCGTCCGTCGGCTTTGTGAACCTCTCAAAGGACGCGACTGCAGCGACTGACGCGTTCTGTACGTCTCTTCGCTCACTCGCTCTCTCTCTTGTGAAAGACGAGCTGGTGCGTCCTGACAGATTGACTGATGATCTTGATCTGAATGGTGATGTCTCAGTACGACGTGAGCGACCGCAGACCCAGACGCAGCAGCAGAGCACTGACGGTCGAGTCGACTCGAACAAGCGTCCACAAACGCAGGACGCGGAGTCCCAGACTCAGGCACTGGACGCCGTAGACCGACCTGAGGCACCAAACACAGCAGCAGAGCCTGTACCGATAGCTGCAGTCGTCGACACGACTGAAGACTCATCGAACCAAACGACAGCGCAGCACGAACAGACAAGCAGTGAGGATGCACCACAGACAGCTGGCTCGACACCAGAAGAAGAGGCGAAGACAGCGAGTGCGCCAGTGGCAGCAAAGCCGCGGTACACGGCACGCACAGACTTGCGCTTCCCCATGTCCACAGTCGCTGTCTACGCCGATCCGACGCAGCTCTCGTGAGATCACACTGCGTCAGTAGTACTAACAAGACAGAGCATGAGTAGCGACTCGATTGATCAAGTGTGTTGATACGTGTCGTGACGCGTCACACGTATCTACTGCTTTGCACTGTCAATCTCTTCAGCTTTCCGGAGCATCTTGAGGATCGACTCGGCTGTCGCTTCGTTCCGCGGCACGCCACGTCCGAACGAATACATCTCGGCGAGGTTCTTCCACGCTTGCATCGAGTGCCGGTCCGCTGCTTCTTGGTAGTAGTAGAACGCGCGCTCGTAGTCGCACGGGACACCGACACCGTTGTAGTAGAGCGTCCCGAGGCACACAAACGCGTCGGCGTTGCCAGCTTCAGCTGCCGCGCGGTAGAACCGGAGCGCTTGCTCAATGTCTTCTGGGAACTCGTCGCTGCCGTGGAAGTATATGTCCGCCATGCAGAAGAGCGCGTCGTCGTCCTCGAGCTCGATCGCAGCGTCGAGGTGCTCGAGGAACTTGGGCTGATCCGGCGCAATGCCGTGGTCTGGGTCGCCCGAGCGGTAGAGCTGCGCGAGGTAGAAGTGTGCGCTACCGTGGCCCTTGTCTGCTGCAGACGTGATGAGCATGAGCGCACTGTCAATGTTCGCGTCGATCCCGAGCTCTTCGTCGCCCTGGTGGAGCAAGTGGCCCATGAAGAACTGCGCCGAGGCGTCGCCGACTTCTGCGGCTTTGACAAAGTACGGGATCGCGGCGCCTTTGCTCGCTGGGAACGGCGGCTCGGCGTCTTCGACACCGTCGTAGAGCATGAGACCGAGGTTGTAGAGCGCGTCCGGGTGCGGCGTCGGGTCGTCAGCCGAGCACGCGCGCGCGTACCACGTGCTCGCAGCGATGGCGAGCGGTGGCTCTTGGCTCAAGCACAGGTTCCCGAGTTGCACAAGCGCATCGCGGTGGCTTGAACGACAGGCAGACAGACACATTACGACACGTAGCGACACATAAACAGAGTCTGTGTGAGAACAAGACACACAGCAACGAAGAGACCAACACTCATCGACGCATACAGAGAGAGACGCACTTGCTGTCTGCTGCACGACGGAGCCACTCAACTGCCTTTGTCGAATCCGCTTTGTCGAGCTGCGCGAGCTCAGTGCGCTGCGTCGCGTCGCTCAGTGGCCGCAACTTCGTCTTTGGGTCGAGGAACTGCTTGAGCGTCGTGCCAAACGCGCGGTCGAGCTCCGACACAGTCGCGTGCTGCACGACCGACGCCTTCGCTGCCTTTGCACCGAGGCGACCGACTGGCGTTGCCGATGCGTTCGCCTGCAAGTACGCTTTGTACGCCTTGCGTGCGCTCTTGCGGATGCTGCGGATGTCCTGCGGGTCGTCGGCGCGGTACGACTGCTGCCGCTTCGTCTCGACGTCCAAGATGAGCGAGTCGTCATCGTCGTCATTGTCGTCAGCGTGTTCGTGTTCGTCGTCATCGTCGTCGTCTTCGAGGAGCAGACCACCGAGGAGGTACTGCGCTTCAGCGACGTCAGCGTTCGCAGCGACGCTGAGGAAGCCCATCGCTTGCTCAATGTCGTCGTCTTCGATCAGCTCTTTCGCTCGCTTGAGCGCACGGAGACCCTGAAGCGACAGTGATCATACGTATGTGAGTGCGTGAGTGTGTTGTGGTCACAATGAGTGCGTATGCAGTAGCAGTAAGAGCAGTGGACGCACCTCGTCGTCAGTAGTGACGCTGAACGCGCGGACAAGCGCATGGCGCACTGCGAGCTCCTGGGCACGCGACTGAGCAGGTGTCTGAAGCAGCGCGAGTGGCACGTGACGCGGAGCGCTTCTAGCAGTGGTTGGAGCTGCACTTGCAGCGCTCACGAGCGCGCGACGGGCAGTTCCGCTGCTGCGGCGCACGAGTTGCTGCAGCATCCTTGTCCTCTTCTCGACGCCTCAGTCGTCTCAGTCGTTCTAAGCCAGAGCTCTTTTTGACTGGCTTTGATAGATAGTAGACATTTATACTTAGTTTTGTATACTGTTTTGCTTCAAGACTGGAGCGCGAAACGACGCACATCAAGCGCGCAACGACATCAGCAACGACAGCAGCTACGACAGCAGCACATTGCTCGCAATGGCAACACGCATGCTGCTCGTTCTTGCGCTTCTTCTACCACCACTGCTGCTGCTCGTGCAAACAGTCGAGAGCTGCTGCCCAAACGCGTGCAGCGGCCATGGCATCTGCACGAGCTCGGGCAACGGCTGTCTCTGCTCGTGCTTCAAAGGCTTCACAGGCGGCGATTGCTCGAGCCGTGCGTTTGCGTCTTGTGTGGGTCGCTTGTGGCTTTGTATCAACTGGTGCTCGGCACGACTGACTTGATGCTACTGCCTCCCTCTCTTCGATGTGTGCTGTATCCGCGTTGACACAACCAGGGACGTGTCCAGTCGGAGCTGCATGGAGCGACATCGCTGTCGCAACAGACCGAGCGCACCTTCCAGCAGTGTGCTCGAATCGCGGCTCCTGTGATCCAGCGACCGGCAAATGCTTCTGCGACGCAGGCTTCACTGGCCGCGCATGCGATCGATGTGCGTGCTGTATGAATAGCGAACTCGAACTGCTACGTTTGCTTTCTCACCCATGCTGCTTGGCTAACACCACGACGCACGTCGTCGCTGCAGTGGCGTGTCCTAGCGACTGCTCTCGACATGGCGACTGCCGATCGATGAAGTTCCACGCGTTTCGCAAAGACAAAGGCGCTGGTACGCAGTTCCACTATGACTCGAACTGGGACAGCGAGATGGTCTACGGCTGCGTCTGCGACGACTACTACGAGGGCGGCGACTGCTCGAAGCGTGCGTTGTGTGTTTCTCTCTCATGCACCGTGCCGTCGCTATCACTGCTGCTGTTGCTGTGTCTGTTGTACTACAAGCCAGACAGCTCACATGGACGCTCTTTCGTATGCTGACAGGCACATGCCCAACTGGCGACGATCCGCTCACTGGCGCTGCGACTGATCCGATCTTTGGGTTCCAGAAGAACGAGAAGCAGACTGTCTACTGCGCCGCAACTGTGAGAGCCTATCGACACTGTTCAAAGTGCTGGGATCTCGTCCTAAGCTCGATGTGTCTTGCACTGGATGTGCTGCGATCTACCAGGGCGGGACGTTCACACTGTCATATCGAGGCCAGACGACTGTGCCGATCAGTGCGACTGACAAAGCCGATGTCGTCCGAACCAAGCTGAACGTTCGTTGAATGCTCACTCACGACTACTGTCAACACATTAAGAGGCATGACTGACCCACTGTATGGTCACTCACTAGGCACTCTCGACGCTCCGGAGCGTGAACGTGCTCTTCCCAGGCACGACGACGTCCATGTGCACGGCAGACGGCAACTTTGTCACGATGGAGTTCACGCAGAATTTTGGATCGTGAGGCTTGCTGCATCGTGTGACGCTAGCTGATCAGTCGCTTGCTGCTGCCACGACCACACTACTCACGAGCTCTGTTTGCTGTGTGTGCATGTGGCACAGTCTGCCGCTGCTCGTAGGCGAGAGCTCCAAGCTCGTACACGCTGGCGTTGGGAGCACACCGAAAGTGATCATCACAAAAGGCGAAGACGGCTCGAAAGAGAACGAGCAGTGCTCGAACCGCGGACGGTGCGACCAGACCTCGGGCGTCTGCGCGTGCTACAGCGGCTACACCACAAGCGGCGGCAATGGACTCCCAGGCGATCGAGGCGACTGTGGTGCGCCGGAGCTCACGATCATCTCGTGTCCAGGCGAGATCGCATGCAGTGGACATGGCTACTGCTCGGGTGCGCCGCAGTTCCGCTGCTTCTGCGTGAGTGGCTGGACGTCAGGAGACTGCTCGATCCGTACGTGTCCAAAGAGCATCGCGTGGTTCGACCTGCCGAGCGCAGACAACCGCGCACATGCGCTCGCAACGTGCTCGGGCGTCGGTGTGTGCGACACGTCGAAGGGCGAGTGCATCTGCCCAGCGCCGTTTGAAGGCGCTGCGTGTGAGCGCATGGAGTGTCCAGGACTCGACAAGCCCTGCAGTGGCAACGGCCGGTGCTTGACCATGTCTGAGCTCGCACTCGAAGCCCGCAGCAATGGCGAGCCGCTTGCGATCACGTACGGTAAGCTCCCAAACAACCCGAAGACGTGGGACTTTGACAAGATCCAAGGTTGCATCTGCGACGCAGGCTTTGAAGGCCATGACTGCTCGCTACGATCGTGTCCGCGTGGTGACGATCCGCGTACGACAGGGCAGACGCGCGAAGTCCAGACGATCGTATGTCGCCACACACAGGTCATGTCGTTCACACTGAGCTTCCGCGGTGCTCGAACGCAGCTCCTGGCATCCAACATCTTGGCGCTCGATCTCCAGAACGCGCTCAGCGCTGTCAAGACGGTCGGACTCGTGCGCGTGTCGTACTCTGCCGGTCCAGCGTCTCCAGCGTGCACTGTTGGCGGCTCGAACAAGATCTCCATCGAGTTCATCGATGCGCTCGGCGACGTCCCGCCGCTGCGTGTCGACCTCGGACTGAACGCAGCACTCGTGCCCGAGTTCACGATTGACTGCGACGGCGTCGGCACGTCCAAGCGCGGCACAGTCGAGAACGTCGAGTGCTCAAACAAGTGCGTCTGCTACACTCACAACACTGTGCGAACTCGCGAAGTCGTAGCGACAATCAGCATCTGACTTACTCGTGTCTCTTTGCTTGGTACAGCGGCGTGTGCAACTACATGACGGGCAAGTGCGCGTGCTTTGACGGCATGATCAGCAGCAATGGCCAGAGCGCCGTCGGGCTCCGCGAAGACTGCGGACTCGTCCAGGCAGTCGAGGACCCGCTCGCAAAGAACCTGCTCATCCAGGGCTAAGACATACTACGTACTTTGTCCTAGGACAACGGCCAACGCAATGGGCTCGCTCAGTCTCTCTCTCTCTCTCTCTCTATTGACAAACTGTCGTCTGCACACCGCAGCACCGGATGTTGATGATCCATGCCTCCTCTGCTCTCTTCTGTCTGAGGTTTGCTATTGTACTCTCACATCACTACCTGCTTGATAGATAGATACACTTGCGCCAGTCGACTGTCACCCTCCTCCCTACTTACTGCACGTGGACCTCATCCCACTCGTACCCGAGCACGCGCGCCATGAAGCCCGACTTGCTCTCTTTCTGCGCCGAGCGCATCTTGAACACTGCGTAGCACGTCTTGCACACGCGCTGCGGGTCTTTCACGCTTTTGCCTGCGCTCGTGACGCGGCCGGGAAAGTCCTTTGGGAAGCGGAACATCTCGACTGTGAACGATGAGCAGTCCGAGCAGCAGACGCAGCCGCAGTGGCGGCAGTGGTGGCGCCGGTTCCCAAACTTGAACTTGTTTGCGCATTGCATGCACGCCTTTCGGTCCTTCTCGTCGATCCACGTCGGCGGCTGCGTGATCGCACTGAAGAGCTTCCGGAGGTACTTGCGTTGCGCGACGTCCATGACGAGGCGGCCGCGCTCGTCCGGTTGGTTCAAGTACGCGCCGTGGCGAATGAGCGCACACGCAATGTCAATCAGCTCGCGCTCCACGGCGACGTGCAAGAGCGTCGAGCCGTCTGGGAGCTGGACGTTCGGGTCCGCACCCTTCGCCAAGAACAAGTCGGTGATCGCCGGATCCGTCTGCCGCGTCGTCAAGATGTGCACGACCAGTGGTGTTTGGAGCCGCGCGTTCACTTTGTCCACTTCAGCGCCGTGCTTCACGAGGTAGTCGACGAGACGGTAGCCGTTCTTGCGGTCGCGCGAGACGGCAAAGTGCAGCGCGTTGTTCTCGTTCCGGTCCGTGAGGAGGATCAAGTCGCGAATGTCCTCGGCCTTGCACAGCTCCATCACGATCGGGTAGTGGCCTTTGCGCACCGCGAGGTGCATCGCCGTCTGGTGGTGCTTGAGCTCGCGGAAGAGCACGTCGGCTTTGAACTTGAGCAAGTGCTTCACGATCGCCGTCTCGCCGCGGTCAACAGCTTCAATGAGCGGTGTTCGGCCTTCAGCGTTCACGATGTTCGGCGTGCAGCCAGCTTCCAGGAGCATGCGCGCAATGTGCGCGTCCTTGGTCAAGTGCAATGGCGTGTTGCCGTCGTCGTCGACTGCGACAACGTCGGCTTCCCAGTCCAAGAGGATGCCGACAACCTCCAAGTTCGAGTACATCGACGCCGTGTGCAGCGGCGTGCGGCCGCGGCGGTTCCGCGCATTGATGTCCGAGCCGTTCTGCAGGAGCTTGAGCACGTCGTGCTCGTTGCAGCAGTTCGCAGCGACGTGGAGGACTGTGTCGCCCGGTTCCATCGCGACTGACCGCGGTCCGTTCGTGCTCATCGTCGCGCGGCTGTCCTGTGCATCGGTGTAGTCCTTTGTGAAGCGGAAGCGCGACGTCCCGCGTGGCTGACGCGCCGCTGTGCCGCGCGCAAAGTCGTCGTCGACTGGCGGCATCGCGACTGACGACGCCTCCTCAGACGAATCGTCCGAGACTGGATCCGACGAGCCCGACTGCGTCGACTGTGCCGTCAAGCGGTTCTGCTCCTCTTCGAGCTCCGCGGCCTTGCGCTGCTCTTCCAACAGCGCCGCTTCTTTGCGCTGCTGCTCGAGCGCACGGCGCTCCTCTTCGTGCATCCGCGCTTCAGCGAGCTGCTGCTCGCGCAAGAGCGCGGCTTGGTGCTCCCGATGGCGGCGCAAGAGCACGCGGAAGCGGCAGCGCGCCACGAACCCGCGGATCACGCGCTGTGCGACGACCGACGCCACGCGCAAGCGCGCGTAGTACCGCCGCGCGAGCATACCGCGCACGGCAGTCTGGATGAGCACAACGAACTCGCCGTAGCGCTTCGCGAGCTGCGCTTCGACAAACTGGATCGCCGAGCGCCGGAAGAACACGCGCGTCGTACCGACTTGGATGCCTGCGACGGCAAACGCGTCTTGCTGCGATGCACCGGCAGCTGCAGCAGCGAGCTCGGGGTACCGCTCCGCGTGCGCTTTCAAGAGGAACTCGACCAAGAGCGTCGACGCGAGCTTGCGCTCATCATTGTCAAAGAGATCGTCCGAGCCAGCGGCCTCTGGGATCTTGCGCAAGTACGCGCCGTTTGCGAGCGGACGGTACCGCTTGATGAACTGCTGGTGCGCAATGCGCACGGGGTACCCGGCGCGGTTCACACGCACGGCTTCGAGCACACCGCCGGCTTTCAGCTGGTCGCAGATGCGCTTTGGGACAAACACGCTCGACTGCGCACTGTCGTTTGGCTTGAGACACCGGACGTAGTGGCAGCTCGTGACACTGATCGTCTCAATCAGCTCCTTCAGCTGGTTCCGGAACTGCGACCCGAGACTCACGCGACCGGCGACGCTCGCAGCGCGGCCTTTGAGGATCCCTGCGACGGGCTTGGCACCCGAGCGACCGCGGCGACGGTCGCCGTCCGAGAGCTTGAGCAAGCTCCGGACAAACGGCTTGGACGACCGCTTGATCAAGTTCGTGAGCTCTGGGTACAGCACGTCCTTGTTCTTCTCGCAGAACCCAAACGTGTCGTACGCAACTTTGCCGGCGTAGTGGTGCACGACAAAGTGGTGGTTCGCTTGCTGCGTCTTGTCGGCGCTAAAGTGCGCATGCGCGTCGTGCTGGCGCAAGAGCTTGCGCGCAAAGTTCCGGTCATTACCTTGCGGGACGATGCACTCTTCGTCCAAGGCGTTGAGGATCCCAAACGGCTTGCCCTGGATGAGCTCAATGCAGGCGCTGTTGTCGGGAAAGTTGATGAAGCTCCACTGGATCTGCTCCTTCTCGTACGTCTCCTGCTCGAGACGGAGGACCGTGAGGTTGAAGTGTTGCTGCAGCGTCTCGTTCGCGTAGTTGATACAGAGCTGCTCGAACGAGTTGTGCTCGAGGTCTTCAAAGCCAAAGATGTCGAGCAGGCCGATGAATGACGTCTCGCGCGCGTCGCACTCGACGATCTCGTTGATGCGGCTCACGAGCCAGTCAAAGAGCTTGTTGTAGATGAACCGCGCGAGCGCGTCGCGCGTGTTCTCCGCGGCGTCTGGCAAGAGACTGATCGAGTACGTCTCGTCTTTCGCTTGGATCTTGCGGAAGCAGATCGCTTCTTCGAGACCTGCTTTGTCGACTTCGAGGTAGTTGAGCACCATTTGCATCGAGTCTTCGCACTCGGGTGCGATCGTCGAGCCTTCGTTGCCAGAGTCGTGGTCCGTCGCGTCGAACTCGAGGTTCCCGAGGTGCAAGAGCATCGCAATGGTCACAAAGATGCTCTCGATGCTCTCGTCGTCAAAGCCCATGACTTGCATCGCGCTCTTGAGGACGCGGAACTGCTCTGCGTCGTCGACGCCGTCTTTCCGCTTCGTGCACGTGCTCTGGTTCAGATAGTGGAACGTACTCGGCGCGTCCAAGTGCCACCGCGCTCGCTCGACGCTCGACGCACCGGCGATGATCTCGTAGAAGATGTGGTAGTTCCGCTCCGACTCGGCTTGGTACGCCAAGCGGACTTTCTCGAGCAAGTACGTCTGGATCGACGCGCCGATGAGCTGTCCGCGGTCTGAGAACTGCATCTTGATGAACTTGCCAAAGCGACTGCTGTTGTCGTTCCGGATCGTCCGAGCGTTGCCAAAGGACTCGAGGATCGGGTTTGACGATAGCACTTGCTTCATCACACCGCCGTCGTCTGCGTCAGTCGCTGTGGTCGTCGCGTCACTCGAGCCGTGCTTGTGCGACTGCGAGATCGTTGCGAGGTACTGCATCACGAACTTTGTGCTCTCGGTCTTCCCAGCGCCACTCTCGCCACTCACGAGGATCGACTGGTTCGACTGACCGTTCCGGTGCGCGGCTTTTGTGAGCGAGCTCGTGAGCGACCGGTACGCTTTGTCAGCGATGCTGAACACGTGCGGCGGCATGTCGCTCACGTCGTGCCCCAAGTCGCGCTTGTCGCCATTGCGAATGTACTTGCGCATGATCGTGTCCGAGTAGATCCCAATGTTCTTGAACGGGTTGATCGCCAAGAGGATCTCGCCCGTGAGCGTGTAGATCTCGTTGATCTTGAAGCGCTCGTTCAGCGTGTGGCAAATGCCCGGCTCGTGCAAGTGCGGGAGCTGGATCAGGTCTTCCACGAGGTCCTACAGCCGTCAGTAGCATATCATTGGTAGCACGCAAGTGTCAGTAGGCGTCCTTGTCGATCGGATAGCCAGCACAATCGAACGCACCATGTCGTGGCTGTTGGCGAGCATGATGTCGTTGATCTCCTCGTTCTCGAGCGCCGCGACGTCGAGCGTGAGCGTCTGGTCTGTGCGCGCGTTCGGACCGTCAGCCAAGCGCACGACGACTTGCTGCGGCTGGCCGGCTGCTGGCGCACTTGCGATCTTGACGACCGTTGCGCGGAGCCATTCTTCGCTCGCGGCGTCGCGCATCCAGAGTCCGACACCTTTCTCCATGGTTGACGATGGCGATGTTGTTGTGTGGGGAGCTGCTGCAGCGCGCTATGCTCGTGTGTGTGTCGAGGCGATGGCGATGGCGGGAGATTGAATGTAGCGCGCACAATATGAGCAGCTGCGTGTGTTGTTTGTCGACGCGCTGACTCACTATGCGTGCGTGTGCGCGTGCTCACTCACACGGTTGTTGTTGTTGTCGTCGTCGTGCGGAAGAGGTGGTGGTGGCAACGAGACCGAGAAAACGCGCGAGCGCTGCTGCAAGTGCTAGATGCTGCTCGTCCTGCTACTTGCTACTTGCTGCTACTGGTGCTGCGCAGGAGGTCGTCGCGAAGGCGCTTGATCGCTTGATGCGTGCGTCGCTGGCGAGCTCTGCTGCGATCGCGGTTTGCGGCTGGCGACGCGCGCAAGCAAGAGCGTGAGTGAGTGAGACGGACTGGAGACTGGACTGGAAGCGAGCTCGCGTGCAAGGATGCACGCAAGCAAGACGGCGAAGACGACGACAGACAGCGACAGCCCTGCTTTTTCTCTCGCTCGCAAACACAACAGCGTGTGTGTGAATTGTGTGTGTGAATTGTGCTCTTCGACTTGCGCCAGGCAGACAGACAGAAGATAGATAGGGTTTCGTAGCTAAGAGCGCTACATAATTCGTCTCATTCGTCGTCGAGAGCAATTGATACATAGAGAGCCAGCGCGCCACTTGGCTTGCTCGAAAACAGTGGCCGCTGGCTCGACTCTGCTAAGTGCTAAATCGCTGCAAAAGCGCGCAATTCGCACCTGTCGTGAGGTCGCGCTGCTACTTTGCAGAGGATGATAATAATCGTAGTCATTGCGACACTCGCGAAAGTCTAACATGAACCTCAATTATTTTAGAGTTGTTGTGTGGGTGGGTGGTGTGGCAGAGATGACAGCCTCAAGCCAAGGCAGCGCAAAATGCGACGTTCTTCAGCAGCACCTACGTGTCGTCGCGTTAAAGCAGCCGAGTTTAACGCAAGACGCAAGCAGTGGGGAGAGGCTCTCTCTCTCTCTCTCTCTCTCTCACGTCGTTGCGCCTTTTGCTGTGACCTCGACCTCAGACTGCTCTCAGCTCTTGCTCGAGTGTTGCTACGAGTGACGACAGCAAAAGACGCGAACTGAATCTGCCGCATTTCTACCAAAGCGCAGAAGCGCGTCGATAATGGGTTCAGATCTGACTTTTTTACGCCTTAATCGGTTGTTGATTTTGATCGGCAAAATATCATACATTTGCCGATCATGTGCTTATTTACCAAAATCGACAGTACACTCCTGGTCAAAAGAATATGAACACCCGCCGTTTCCCTCACGCTTCAACTGCGATTCAGACGGTGGTGGTGATGTTTAGATATGATTTGCAACAAACTGTACTGCGTCGATTGGTGTGTACTGTGCAACAACCTGCGTGCGCGCCACACAAATTTGTCGATATTGGGGCCGGGCAAATTATATGAACACCACAGTTAATACAAAAAACAAGTATAAGTGACAAGCCAAAATTGTATTCAGCAGTGCGCTTTGCCACCTTTCTTCTTGATGACCTCAATGCAGCGACGCGGTATCGAGTCGATGAGCGCATGCAGTGTCCCTTGCTCAATGCGATCCCATGCGCACATGGGTGCTTCAGTGAGAGACGCAACAGTGCTGCATTTCTTCCCATTTTCGTAGACCTCTCTCGTCATGATCGCCCATAAGTTTTTAATCGGACTGAGATCTAGCGACCGGGCTGGCCATGTGAGCAACGACATGTTGTGCTCGGCAAAGATGGCCATGCTCTCGCGCGACGTATGGATCGCAGCATTGTCCTGCTGAAAGGTATACACGTGACTATAGTGGTGATAGGCATATGGAAGCAAGCTGCTGTGTACTGTTTGCACATAGTCAGATGACTTTTGCCTCCCAACGAGCACTACAAGCTCCGTTTTGCCATCACGGCTGAAGCCGCCCCACACCACGACAGATCCACCCCCATCTGACGCCTGTTGGTTTGCTTGACCTCTTTGCGCATGTCGCGCCAGTAGGTCTGCAAACCGTCGCGGTCATCAAGGTCCCCCCTTTCGTCGCTGAAGGTAGTGGTTGCCCAAGCGTTTGGCTACACCACCATATCTCTGCCCAATCAAGGCACCGCGTCTTGTGCTTCGCGGAGAGCTGGAGCGTGTTCTCCATTTAGCGCAATTAATAAACTCCTTGGAGCAAACGCCGCGCCGTGCGCACCGAACAGGGCAGACGCAGCTCAGTGTGGAGCTGCGTGGCCGACAGCTCGTCAGCAACAGCAGAGCGCATGACCACGCGTGTAACCGGACGTGTCCGAGTTATGCAGCGCCTTTGCGAGGAAGCGTGTGTGAACACCTTCCGCAAGGATTCCAGTCACTAAGACGGAAAGCAAACAAGACACTTGGTTTGAGTGCTCTAAATTGTAACTGTTTATTTGAGTCGGATGTGCGGCTCCACCCTTTGGTGTGAGCCTTTAGATCTAAGTATGCAATACTAAATCTAAGTCAACTAAAATGTGGTTGGTTCTGAGAGTCCAAGTTCACTGATTGGCTAATATTCTA